>OY735222.1:16877527-16915027 GCA_963457665.1 Thysanoteuthis rhombus
CTAAGATATTTGCCGTCTACTTTGATTCCTCTATTTTCCCAGTCTAGGTTTTGGAAGATCATCTCAAGATAGGCTGTGAAGAGTTCATGTGGGCTGGTATCACTTTCTCTCATTCCTTTTTGGAGCTGGAATGGCTCAAAGTCTTTATGTAGCCTGATAAAGTAGTTGCTGTAACTGTATATGTTGCAGTACTCTGACGTATACAAGGTCTACACTTTGTAGAATGACAGCATTCATGACCATGATAATCTTTACAGAGTTGAAAGCATTCTTGAAGTCTATAAATACTACAGCAAGTGGCATTTTGTATTCTGCTGCTTTCTCTTTCATTTGATTTATTGAATGGAGATGCTTTGTTATAAACATAAGTAAAATAGATTAGCTAGTTTTTTAGTGACTGTCTTACCAGCTTTTTTGAGTAGATCAGTGGTGATGTTATCTGGTCCAAGGGCTTTTTCTTTTTTTGTTTGTTTGATGGCTAGTTTCACCTACCATGGTGTAACTTCTGGGAAGTGCTCAAACTGATTGTCCGCATGTTGTGTATCCTGTTTGGTGTTTTGTACTCCATGTCTTGAAGGGTAAAGTTTTTGGTAGAATTCTTGGGTATGTTTGACAATTCTGTCTCTGTCTGTTGTTATGTCTCCGTTTTCTTTGAGTTTGCTATTTATTTGTTTCTGTCCTATACTGAGAACTTTGTTTATTGCTTTAAAGCCCACCGTTCTTCAAGAGTGGTTTCGATGATTGCTGTCTTATACCTTCTTTTGTCTTCTATAATTTTTTTTTTATTGTTCTATTCAGTTTGGCCCCCTCAATTTTTTCCTCTGTTGATGTCAGTGGTTTGAGGTTTCTGCTCTTTTTAATGAGTTTCTTAGTTTTGGTTCAGATTTTTCTCATGGTTTGTGTGTTCTGTGGTTTAAGCATAGTGGCAGCTTCTACTAGAGAGGTTATTATTTTGCTGTTCGTTGGTGTTGTTATTGTCGTCATTCCCTTCGGTAAGGATTTTATATCTATTTTTCAATTCTAGCTTGAAGGATTGGGTGAGTTCATTTGGTAGGTTCAGTGGTTGTGATTTGGTGTAGAACATTTTTCTACGTTCTTTATTGGTGTTTACTTGCATCTTACGTCTTACCATTCTGTGGTCACTGCCTATGTTTACTTGGTTTAGAACTTGGATGTCTTTGATGTTGTCACTTTTGTCTACTAGGATATAGTCTATTTTGTTCTTGGTTTTGTGGTTGGGGCTTTTCCAAGTCTATTTTTTATTGGGTTTCTTTTTGAAAAATGTATTCATGATTCAGAAGTCATTTGCAGTTGCAAAGTTTACGAGATCTTCACCTCTCCCATTCTATATTTTGTGTCTGAACTTGCTAATGCAATGTTCATTTCCTTGTCCTACCTATGCACTGAAGTCTCCCGTAATGACTTTGAAGTAATTTTTAGTATCTTGCAGTAGGGAGTTCAAGTCATCATAGAAGTTGTCTATTTCTTCTTTGGTTGATTGCGTAGTGGGAGCATAGACTTGGATGATATTCAGTTTGTACCTCTTTGAGAGTTGTATGGTGATGCTGTGGTCAGAAACAGCTTTGAAGCCTACCAGTCCAGATTTAACTGTCTACAACTTCTGACTTTTCCCTGAGAAATTTCAGATGGTGTACAAGATTAAAGAGAATGCGATAAGGCAGTTGATGACAATCCTGAAAGAAGACTTGTCAGATTATTTTGAAAAATGGAAAGGATGCTGAGTAAGTGTGTGAGGTTCCAAGGGAGGAATTTGAAGGGGATTATGTATGATACTTTTTTTTTGGTAATATTCAATGGCTGGGTATTTTTTAGGACAAACCATAAATTTCTTAGCTTTCTATTAGAATACATTTCTCTTTCTGGTGTATAAAATTTTTTTTGTTATGTATACTATGTTTTTTTTCTATGAGTTATACATATATAAATGTGTTTTATGTAATTTCAAACCTTCAAAATGTCTTTATTGTTTGCAGGATATATTCTATGATATATCATACATAAGAGATGTTATATATCTTTATCTGTTACAAATATGACATATCCAAATACATTGGGAAAATATCACATAATTACAGAAAATAAGTGTCAATAACAATGCTATGATAGCTTTGCTGATTTTACAAGTATTAAAACATATACTTGTAAACAGATTATACAAACTTATCTGAAGCTGCGAAGAAATATGATGCTTAAATTGTCACCAAAACGTTTACATTGGCATGACTTGTCAAATGATTAATTTATTTAATTTATTTATCCATTTTAGAATAGTGACAACATTCAGACTGAAATATACATAAATAAAAATGTAAACAGAAAAATCAAAAATATGCCTCCTTGGACTGACTGTGATAAAATCAAGTCTTGCAACATTTTATATTTTCTTACAAACCTGATATGATATTTCAAACTCATCTATTTTTTTTTTCCATTTTTATGAATTCCTAATAGCATTTGTATTGTTATGAAGGAATATTTCTGAACCTGGCTGTCATCCAGTGATGGATTGTCTGCCCTTCTTTTTCTATATTATAATGATCTGATTTCATTGCAAGATTTGTTAGTGCAAGACTGTTAAAATGCTCTAACTTGGAAAATAATGCAATTTCCAGTTCAATTTGCAACTTAATAATAATTGTGTTGGGATGTGCCTTCACATTTTACCTGATAATCTATTCATATAACTATGTGTAAACAATTTCTACTTTTTTCTTTCCTGGATAATAAGAGTTATTTTCTGAATGTTTATGTCTTTAAAGTATAGAAAATAGCTATTATTCCCTTCAAATTTTTCCCTTGTGATCAGAACATTGATATTTTGTAATTTACCTATTTTACCTCTGACAGTTTAGAGAAGGTGCATAAATGCTGCAGAGGCGTCCATGCTATTCCAAAGTCAAAGATAGAGAAACTTGATGAAACCGCCTGGGAGAACCATTGGGACTGCCACTATTTTGAAGTCTTAAATGACCTCCTAGCCGTACTCATCATATTTCAAGACAACTAGCAAGGTCTTAATACTGTTGTATTGTGAGTAAAATGAGGTGCCCAGAATTAGTCTTGACCCCCATGTCATAGGCATGTTAAAATGGGCAACTCACATCTTAGCATATGTGTTTTTATCAGATACCCATAAAGAAGATCATAGAGTGCAATAGGTGTGTGTAGTCCTAAGGGGAGTACTTTGGAAGGGACCAAGGCGCCATTGTCCCAGGTGGGCAATTTTTCTTTAGCTAATATCAAATGGCTGGCTACTTTCCAGACAGACCTCATATTTGTGGAATATTCCAAAAGAACTTTTGTCTTTTTTAACAATTCTTTTTTAAGAGAATTTCATCAATATCATTTTGTGTTGCACAATTGTAATTCAGAAAAAGTTAAAATATCGTTGTCAAAGATCCTTCTCTACTTAAACATATTTTTACAAATGCTATATTGCTCGGTTCTATCTCTGCCACCATCCTCACCTACTCAGCTGCCACCAACACAACCTCAATCACAACCATCTAAACTGTTGTAAGGCATCTTTAAAATTTGCTTTAAAGCTTTTGAATTGAAAATTAAAATTTAAAGATTAGCACATACTATCTTTTTAATTTGGAGATTGATTACTTTCTGCATCATTTGAGTCACATAAGGTCTAAATCTTGCATTACATCATAACAATTTTATATCAGAGGTGATGAGAAGAAGAAGAGGAAAAGATTGAGGAAAGGAGAGATTGATAAATTAAGTTTGAGAGCTATAATGAGAGAGATCAAGAGAAAGAAGAAGAAAGATGGATGATTCAGACTGGAAGAGATAGACTAAGATAGAACAATAGTCCAAAAAATGAGATTCAGAGAGACATAGAGAAGACATAAGTAAGGTGTAGAATTAGAGAGAGAGAGAGAGAGAGAGAGAGAGAGAGAGAGAGAGAGAGAGAGAGAGAGAGAGAGAGAGAGAGAGAGAGAGAGAGAGAGAGAGAGGCTGGGGAGAAGTAAAACATAGCTAATTGAAACAGAAGGAAAAGGATAGAGATTTATAAAAAAAAAAGTGTTATAGAGATGAAAGAATAAATTGAAGGATAATGAGAAAGAAGTTGGTAGGAAGAAGTGCGAATAGAGAGAAAAAGATAGGGAGGCTATGAATGAGAAAGTATGAAAGTGAATGAGAAAGTAAACAATAGAAAAAGAAGACAGAACTGGAGAGGTAGTTAGAATAGAAAAGACAGGAGAGAGCCTGAGATGAAGAGAAAGAGAGAGAAAAAACATGAAGAAAGGGGGATCACTAGATCAAGAGGAAGAGAGAAATTCTACCAAATGAGGATTATGCTTATTTATCCGATTTTTTTCATTTTTTTCTCAGTTATGGATCCCCTTTGATCTCATCTCTGCTCAGGTGAAGAAAGTCGAGCCTTTTGATTGGTTGGAAACTGGGGAGTTTTACAGACAATCCATTTTTCTTTAGTAGCTTTCGGGAAAAATTATGAGTTATTGAAATCCGAGTTATTCTCATCAGTAGAGCTCACTCATCATCATATAACACTTGAGGAACATTGATTTGTTTGCAAATTTGATTCTCAAATATGTGTACGAATTCTTGGCTTGTCATGTTGTCTTTCGTATGGTGACACTTGCCATGTGAGTTGTTGACTTATCTTCACTAGATTTGACTCTTGAGTTGTACGGCACATTCAAGTAATGTTAAAAATAACTTGAATTGGGAACTAGTCAGGACTTATTTGCAAAAGGAGGCACAAATTGTTATAGTTGTAGTTGGGACTTTTTGGAATTTCTTTGAACTGACTGTAGAAAATAACATCTCATAAACATCATCCAGGGTCAAACCCTTTGTAGACAGTATTCCATAACAGCTTGTAATGTATCTGGCTCCAATGCTCTATTTCTTGTTGAATCTTATTCTTCAATTCCTGGTAGTGTTTGTGACTTGTTTATATTAGCTCTCTCTTTAAGGTAACCCCAAAAATAAAAACAGTGGGAGCGGTCAAATCTGATGAATATGGTGGCCAGTTAATTCCTAATCCAAATAGAATTAATCTGAAAAGCTAAAATTTGGAGGCTGGATGTTACCTTCAATAATCATTTCTATTTTCAAGGTCCAAAATGAATATATCTGAAGGAAGAATTTCTTCACCTTTAAATCAAAAGAGTTATTCAAGTTTTAAAATTGGCAGTAATTTTTTCACCACCCTATGAGATAGGAGAGAATTTGTATGATGAACTTTTCAGCTAGGATACCTTGTGGCCTTTTTTTATATGTATCATTTTACAGCTTTATGAGTAACCAGTGTGAGGAAGGAATACTGACAGATTGTGCATTGTATCCAAAAATGACATATTGTTATCCTGCATTCAAGTAACTGAAGGACTTCATATGATCAGATACTGGTTAATACGTGTACATGCATTATCATCATCATTTATTATGGACATAGACCTTCCTCAGGATTCGCCAGACCTCTCTATCATGGGTGTCACAGATCCAATACTTGAAATTATCTGGTTTGTTTTGCCATCTTATATTCTGCTGGCTATGGTTTTCTGGGGATCCAAATTGAGTTGTCATGTCCAGCGGTTGTCTGCCATTCTTGCAACATGACCAGCCCAATGCCATTTCTAATGAATTTTCTGATGGATTCTATGATGTATTGGACTCCTGTTTTCCTTAATATATTGTGCTGTCTTGAAATCTCTTTATGTGATGTTGAGCATGATTTTTTAATGTGCACGTTGCATGGTTCACAGTTTGAGGGTCAGTCTCCTTTTTAGGTTCCATGTTTCAGCTGCGTAGATGACTATTGGGTGGATGGATTGGTTGTATACCCTTTGATTTAAAACTTACGGGATTTTCTTATTCTTAAAGGTTGAACTTACTCTAACAAAGGCTTGGCATCTTAGAGTGATTCTTTGCTTGATTTCTTCTTCTTTCTAGGATTTCATTGAGATTTGTTGTCCTAAATAGATGTTGTGGTCTACTTTCTCCAGCTCTGTGTTTTCAATTTTGATCATTGTGTGGTTGTCTTCAAAATGTTTGTTGTACATGACCTTTGTTTAGCTGAAGTTTATGTGAAGGCCAACTTTCTTGCTCTCTTCATTCAGCTCTAGCATTAGTTGGAGGTCACAATGTCATCTACAAATCTGGTTTCGAGGCAGGCTGTAGAGAGTTTGAGTGAGCTGGTATCACCTTGTCTTACCCATTTTTGGAGTTGAAAGGACTCTGAGTTTTTATGTAGCCTGAAAAAAGATAATGATATAAACTGATGGCTGCAATTTCAAAATATGCCAGACCACGGAAGTTACCAGACCACAGAGTGCCAGATTGGAGAGGTACAACCTGTATTCTACCCCAAAGATACAGGATACTTCTTCAAGGTTTATCCTGGGAAATAGCTGTTAATGCAGTTAATTCTGGAAACCAAGTAAACATAGGAAGTGAGCATAGAACAGTAAGATGTAAGATGCAAGTAAACACCAATAAAGAATGCAGAAAAATGTTCTACACCAGATTACAACCACTGAACATGCCAACCCTTCAAGCTAGAATTGAAAAACAGAGGTAAAATACTTACTAATGAAAACGACACCAACATCAACCAACTCCACAGCAAAATAACGACCTCTCTGATAGAAGTTGATATGATGTTTACACCAAGGAACACACAAACCATAAGTAAAATCTCAGACAAAACCAGGAAACTCACTGAAAAGCACAGAAACCTGAAGCAACCAACAACAACGAGGAAAAAAATTGAGTAGACTGGACTAAACAAAACAATCAAAAAGAAACTAGGAGAAGACAAAAGAAGGTATACAACACCAATCATCGAAACCACTCTTGAAGAACGTCGGGGCTTTAAAGCAATAAACAAAACTCTCAGTATAGGACAGAAACAAATAACTAGCATACTCAAAGAAAATGGAGACACAAGAAAAGACAGAGATAGAATTGTCAAATGCAACCAAGAACTCTACTCTTCAAGGCATGGGCAACAAAACAACGACCAGGATGCACAAGACACAGACGATCAATTTGAGGACTTCCTAGTAGTTACACCATGGGAGGTGAAACTAGCCATCAAATAAACAAAAAAAGAGAAGCCCTTGGACCAGATAACATCACCATCAATCTATTCAAAAAAGCTGGTGAGATCATCAGCAATAAACTAGCAATTCTTTTCAACCTATGTCTATGATAGAGTAAAATCCCGAAAGACTGGAACACGGCAATCATAATGCTTCTACATAAAAGAGGAAACCCCAACGACCTCAACAACTACAGGCCTATAAGCCTACTCAAGTGCATCTATAAACTTTTCACAAAAATCATCACCAACCAGATCACTAAAACACTAGATGAAAACCAACCACGGGAACAGGCTGGATTTAGAAAAAGCTACTCAAAACAGCACAGTACATCCGAGAAAAGACAAGAGTTAGAGACATCATAGAATCCATAAAAAATCTCAAATGGCGGCAGGCTGGCCATGTTGCAAGAATGGCAGACAATCGATGGACATCACGACTCACAACATGGATTCGCCAAGACCACATGCGCAACCGAGGCCGGCAAAATGTTAGATGGAGAGACGATCTAGACAAGTTCAGGAAGTACTGGCTCCGTGACGCCCATGATAGAGAAGTGTGGCAAATCCTGGGGAAGGTCTATGTCCAACGACGGACGCTAAAAGACTGATGATGATGATGATGATGACTCAACAATGGACCATCTCCATTCCATAAACCAGCTGAAAGAGAAAGCAGCAGAATGCAAAATGCCACTCGCTGTAACATTTATAGATTTCAAGAAGGCATTTGACTCTGTATGAATTCCCATGGTCATGAAGGCCATCACTCTACAAGGTGTAGACCCTGTATATATCAAAGTACAACAACATATATTCAATCACAGCAACTCCTTTTTCAGGCTACATAAAGACTTTGAACCCTTCTGGCTCCAAAAAGGAGTAAGACAAGGTGATACCAGCTTACACAAACTCTTCACAGCCTCGAGATGATCTTCCAAAACCTAGACTGGGAAAATAGAGGAATCAGAATAGATGGCAAATATCTGAGCAACCACAGATTAGCAGACAACATTGTCTTTTTTGCAGAGAACATACACAAACTCCAACTAATACTAGATGAACTAAATGAAGGAGCAAGAAAGTCGGCCTATACATGATTTTCAGCAAAACAACCATGTCAGAAATGAGAACAAAAACATTGAAATTGAAGATGCAAAACTGCAGAAAGTAGACCACTACATCTACCAAAGACAACAAGTCTCGATGAAACCCTCAAAGGAAGAGGAAATCAAGCAAAGAATGACTGTAGGATGGCAAGCCTTTGGCAGAGCAAGCTCAACTTTCGAAAACAAGATCCCATTAATCCTAAAAAGAAGAGTATACAACCAATACATCCTCCTGATTGTCACCTATTGAGCTGAAACATGGAACTTAACCAAGAGACAGACTCACAAACTGAGAAGCATACAACACGCACACGAGAGAATCATGCTCAACCTCACATGGAGAGATCACAAGAAAGCACAGTATATCAGGAAGAAAACGGGAGTCAGAGACATCTTAGAATCTATTAGAAAACTTAAATGGCAATGGGCAGGTCATGTTGCAAGAATAGCAGACAACTGATGAACATCACGACCCACAACATGGATCACCAGAGATCCCATGCAGAACCGAGGCTGACAAAATACAAAATGGAGAGATGAACTAGACAAATTTAGAGAAATGTGGCGGATCCTAGGGAAGGTGTACATTCAATGGCAGGCATTAAAAGACTGATGTAGAAGAAGGAGAAAAAGAAAAAAAGAAACAGGAGTTCAAATTACTGTCTAGTAACAAAGAACTTTGTCTAAGATTAGATGTTGGCTGGAAAGTAATGTTATATTTTGCCCCAAAGATTCTGGATACTTTTCAAAGTTTATGTTGGAGAAAAAAGTAGCCTTTTCAGTCCTGGGAAGTGTCTTAAACAAATTCTTCTCTTGATACTTCATTTCACGAATTACAATTAAATATGTTGCTATATTATATGATGGCATATAAGATCCCTCCCCTTGTTTCAGCTAGAATTATTAAGAAGAAAATGTATATTTCCCTGAATTTTTCTCATTTATCACTCATTTTTTTTAACTACTCTTCAAATTTTGGTCAATGTAGGGCTAAAAAATGACTGTTATATTTACCTGTTTTGCCATTTTTAAAGAAAATTGAAGATGGTTTTATATGCAACCATGTATTGTTAATGCATTTCAGACTTTGTGCAGTATTCATATTTCATATCACTAATATTTGTAATAAAAATGAAAACTTATTTAAAGCAAGGTAGGAATAATTTGCTTCTCTTATGAAGATGAATTTAAAAAAAAAAAAGATGCTAAGCCCATATTGAAGGTAAAGAGAATCTATCAGTTGATTTACTTATTGGATTGGATCTAACTAATATCGATATTACTAAGGATAATGAACTACTATAAAATCTATTAAATGTTGTAATAGATTGGAAGTATTGGACTGAGAGGCTCACTGTCTTTCTGATCTGATCAAGCCTCGGCACTGAGCAGCTAAAAACTTTCTGACAAAATTCATCTAAAAGAAAATAAACTCACATCATAATCAGGTTATAATGTTCTTTTTAGCAATCCTTTATTCAAAGTTTGGCCAAATACTGAGTTAAACCAAACTTTGATCTCTCAACTCAAAGGAAAGTAATGAAGACATGTAACTTCAGCAGGCATAATTTCTCTTAGTCTCTGTTAATATCTTTGCCATCCACTGGATAGGTTTATTATAGGGTTCTTATTCCATCACTACCTTCGGAATATTTTTTGATCAATGGTTTCAGTGGGTTCCCTTTGTACAACATGCTTATAGAAATAAAAATAAAATTTAATTCTCAAAAGAAGAGTAGAGCAAAAAATAACCCTTAATCTTGTTCTTAATTTTACTGATTGTATTATAATCGAGATTAATGTTAATCAAACAGTTGCCAAAATCAGTTGGTGCCAAATGCTTTATTCAGAATAAATTGAAAATTTAAAAATGTTAAAAAATAAATTCCATGTTTTTTTTTTTAATTAAAAAATTGTTAGTAACAAATGAATTTAATAGCATAACAATGAATATGAATTGTTCCAATTTTTATATCCTATGCTTAATGTTATAAGCCTGTTATTGATACCTGAAAATCCTGTCCCAAAATGATCACAATGAGCAGCTTTCTCTGTATTTCTAACTTCACCTTTCAAGGAGTTAAATTTCTAAAAACATTCGCTAGTTTTTTTTCCTTGTCTCTGTCCAAACTCAGTTTTTTCTGATTCTAATCTTTCTAAAAATTTTGTATCAGCTTGAAGAAATTTGATAGCTATTAAATTTCTCATTAGTCATGAGATTTTATGTTTTTCTTGATGTAAAAATAGGAAGCCCTGGGTGTACACAAATGAAACAACTACAAAGTCTCCTGTTTTCTATCACTTAGTGACCAAGTTGTGGGCAGGGGCAAGAAAAATCTCTTGCTATACAAGATTTCTTTGAATCGTGTTAAACGGATACAAAGTGATAACTTTGGACAAAGAATGGAGTAGCCAAAAAAAAATAAATGCAGTGAAGGTTAATAAAAAGGGCAAAGGAAAATTCGATAAAAACCAAGAAACAAAATAGTTGGCAAAAGTGCTGGAGAAATTAAATAAAGTTCACAAGAAGAATTTGAAAATCTAATAAGAAAATATAATGGAATTACTACAGTTGGAGAATGATGGGTAAGCAGCAAGGAAAATCTCAACGGTGGTGGTTAATTTACTTGGTATCAAACCAGTGTAGCCCCACAAATAGCTCACCCAACCAACCAGCCAACTGAGCTATAGATTCTTCTCTTTTAGCCTACCTCTATGTGTGTGGGAGCTCCCGGTCTGATTTTTTGGGCCACAATCTTGAAAATTTGCATGTGTACACCACTAATGAAACAGTTTTTCTGTCTGTTCAAAAAGTCTTTATTTTGGCCTCCATGGATATTTTGGGACTAACTATGCCCATATCTTTTGCTGGTATTTTGTAAAGATAATTTTAGGTAAAATGTTCATATTAATAGTAAATCCATTTAAGTATTGTAAAATAAGTTCTTTTTCTTTTTTCCTTCCCTCCCATCATTTTCTCTGACTCTTCTTGTATTTGGCCTATTGTTTTCAGTTGTTTTCTCTGGCTGCTGGGCTTGGTGCACCCATACATACAAATAAGCAATAAAAATACCTTTCTGTTTTCTTTACATTATAAATGGACTTTCATATTAATTTTGATAGATAAATAAACAATTACAATTCATATATTGACATATATAGAGAGGAATAAGAAAGATATTTAGCATTGCTGTTGCCTATTGGCAAAATATCATAATTTACTTCTGTTTTAGTTACCAGAAAACCCTGAAATACAAGGCCTAAAACACCACCACAGGTATCTATAGGTGAATTCAGCCTTCATATTACTAGTAGAGTGATTCAAGTTTTGGGATTATGATTGTTTTTTATGGATCATCAACTCTTATATTATTGGACGTGTCATGTCAAACATACTTTTTCAAAAGTACATTTTTCATATTCTCTAATTATATATCAATTTTTCTTTTTAAACAGTACCTTTTTATATTTTTTTTACTAAATTTGATAAAAAAAAAATCAGATTTTTTTCAAGTGGACCAAGTTTTGAATTGTTTTAATTCTTTGAGTCTAGAAAAGGACTCTTAGTTGCAACACCATGCCTAATAGAGATCTGAAATTAGGAACATGAAATATTCGATTTTCTTGGATTTTTCATAAATCCCAAATAATAATCCTCGTGTTTCCTCTGATAAATATTCTGATCAGACTGAGGGATGCATTTTGACCAGAAGCACTTTCCAAAGAGCAAAAAACAACTTTGATTTTGACGGAGGATTTTTTGGCTGTTGTCTGGTAATTGTAAAATTCAAAGCGAGCACATGTCTTAATATCTGCGAGCACTTGTAAAACATATGTGAAAATAAAATAAAACAAAGGTGAAAGCAATCAACCTTCCCAAATAAGATCTCACTTTCTTCGTCCAAATTGAGACAAATCAAATGTGATCTAACATTTATTTAGAATCCCTTCAAAATCTTCCAGCATCAATCAGGAGAAGTGAGCAGGCCCTAATTTCATTGAACAGCAATCAGGCTTTTCTTGCAACTTACTGGCTATAACTGTTTTGGAGATTTTGATATAAGAAAATAAAGACAGAAAGCACAGCGGAGAAAAAGAGGATGTTGGCTGCTTGAACGTCAGAAAAATGGCTTCCATAGACTGGAATACACCCACCTTGCTCACCCTTCTTTTGGCCTTGCAGAACTCCTTTGATTGGAATGAATGAAAATGTCAAATATAAAGAAACTTTATATTCATTTTTCTCATTAGATTTTCTTTCCGTCTGTGGCCAAGTGAAATACGTCGAGTGGTTTCTCAATCCATAGTAAATATGATTCTCTTGGATATCTACCTAGACATGATTCTCTATGACCCATACATTCGCGGTAACCTCTGGCCTTTTCCCCCCACACCCTTTCTCATTAGGGGTAGTGAATAAAATTTTATATCTCTGATCTCGTTTTAAGGCCCAAGTGAGTTGACATGTTCAAGGTCTTTGGTGTTCATTTTTTTAAAAGTATTTTTCTATAATCTTCATCAACATTTTTGTTACCATTTTTGTTCTACTGTGTTCCATGTTTTCTAGTTATAAGTTATAAGATATCCTTTGCTTAGATTTTTTCTGAAAGAAATATTTCGTATTCTTCATTGTCATTATCGTCTTCCTAAAATATAATTATTGAAAAAAGAAGAAACCGCTATCACTTTCAAGTTATTCATGATGATGATAATAACAATGCTGGTAATTTTCATTATCTATTTTTGATTGTTCTGGAAATTGAGGGTATTGTTGTTTCTTTCAACTTTTTTACTTTTATTTTTACAAGATTTCTGCATTTATTAAGTACAAAGGAATATTTAAAAATGAAAACCAAAGAGGAAACATTAAATACTGTAATTTTATACACATAATCCTCATTTTTTTTCAGAATATTTTGAATTGAAAAATCTAGGTGCATATTATCTACGGAAACATTTTTCCAGTATCGTACTTCAGGTGTAGAAGGTCATTTGACTGCCACTATTGCCATGATGGTGATTGATAATATAGAAAACTGAAAACTTAGTAGACAGATGGTGTTAGTAACAGTAATTTGCTATAGAATTACTCTTTTAATCACATCCTTTTCAGGTAATTAAAATGATAAAATTATGAAAACGTTGGTTTGGCTGACATTAGCTTTTTAAAAAATTATTCAATATTTTTATGAAAATTCAACTGCTTCAATGGTTTCAAAACTGGAGAGTTTCCTCCAAACTTGACATTGTTAACCTTGTGATAATATCTACCGCATAGATTTAGAAAAACATAATTATTGTATACAGACCTGTATCATATTTTAGAATCCAAATAAATACAATCGATTTAGAATAAATATGATAAAAAAATAAAAACTTGTTCATTGTTGCGGTTCATTAATTACAGTCTAAAAACTAAATGCTGAAAATATGGGTCTGCAAGAATAGAATTTTCAAAGATTTGAAAAAACCACTGAACTTCTCTCTCCCCTACTCTTTATCTCTTGTCAGTTACACTGCTGACAATGACTATTCATGTTGTTTCCAGAGTAATAGTACTTTGATACACTTAATCATACATAATTAGCATACATTTGAAGACAGATAATATTCACTACTTAGCGAGGCTTAGGTTAAAATTCTCATTTTCCGACTCACGGGAAACATTTCGGAGATGCCAATCAGATCAAAGACAGGGGCACGGAGTATACATGAATCATGCATTTTCCATTTGAAATTGAAGCCTAATTGGGGGATGGTGCAGATTATCTATGGGGAAATACTGTATTTTAAATGTGCGTGTGTATGTGTGGGCTTGTGTAAATTATAATTTTTCTTTCTCTTTAATTTTATGATTTTTTTGCACATTTTTGTTTCTTTTCTCCCTTTTGGGTTCACTTTTTATGAATATATCTGTATAAATATTTTTGATTGAAATTATTCCTCATAGTTTAGAAACTATAGAGAACAATCTCAATAATTTTTTTCCTCCGCAAGGTGGTTAATTTCTTCCTAAATGAGAGGTCAAAATGAAATTACTTTTCTAGAACTCTATGGCAACATATGCAACAATGCAAGATACAAAGACCTTTCAATGCCAAGTAATTGTTGTAGCATTCATTAAGTTGTGTGAAAAACTTTTATTTGTGCTTTGTTTCGTTCTCCATCAGAATTATTCTTTATAACTTCCTTGAAGTGACAATCCCTTGTCCAATGACCATATTTTCACTCAATTATTCCGAGACATGACAGCTTTACGTGCTTTTTAATATGAGAATATATACCCAATGCGTTATTAAAAAAGGTTTTGCTGTCTGTCTGGAAATATTGTCACTTATCAGCTCCATTCTGCTTTAAACGTTCACTAATCTTATATTGGATACCAGAAGTAAAAAGTTTTATAAATCATTTCTTTACATATGTTGTTTTTCGTTTTTACTTTTCTTTTCAAGAAAAACACAGGAATTTAAATTTACAAAGTTACTCCAAATTTCATGAGGAAAATTAAATCTCTTCTTTGCATCCTTGATGTTGTCAACACAACATTTTGACCGATCTATTCTCCAGCACACATCAGCAGAGGAATAGATTAGCTAAAACATTGTATTGACAACATCAAGAAAGCAAAGGAGAGATTCAATTGTCCACATAAATTTTGGATTGTTAATCACTCTTCTCAAAGTTATAGACAATACGCATAAACCGAATGTTTCAAAAAATTAGATTACTGAATGTTTCAGACAATCAAATTACTGAATGTTTTTTTTCCAAACATTCAGTATTAGCTAATGTATTTACTAGCAATGGGCAATAACATGGAATAGAATTGATTAACTGATTTAATGTTTTGGTTGGGATTATATCACTTTCATGCTAATATCTTTAGGAAAAGTTTGAATTCATTTGTGTTGTGTACCATTACTAGTTGCCTTAATGATAGGATTGAGGGCAAAAGAAAGAATAAATGAATGAGAACATAGGCAACAACAGGAAACATGGATACTTTATCCATTGCCAATGGTAAAAACATTAACTATTGGTATATTCTTGGAACAATCTATTATCTATTTTTGAGTAGTTTTTGACACAAGGAAATTTTTAATAAAATTTACAAATCTGTCTATGATATTAATTTTGTTCAGTTTAGGCAGCCTGCCATAATGACGGAATTATGCTTCTCATGTTCACTAATGAAGAAATCCATTTTCATTAAATTTTCCTGAGAAAATTGATGTTTTATTCTGTATAAAGCTGATGTACCTGAGTCTAAATGAACTTGTAATGCAAAATTTAAAGGATTTTTTTTTCACAAAAATAATGTTGAAAAAAATGCATATGCTGTCACCTGTTTGCTTGTTTTTCTCTTTATGAACAAATATTTAAGAGGTATTAAACCTCCCGATAGTCACCTATTGAGCTGAAACATGGAACCTAATCAAGAGACAGACTTACAAACTGAGAAGCATGCAATGCACACATGAGAGAATCAGCCTCACATGGAGAGATCTCAAAACAGCATAATATATCAGGGAGAAAGCAGGAGTCCGAAACATCATAGAATCTATTAGAAAACTCAAATGGCAATGAGCTGTTCCTATTGCAAGAATGGTGAACAATTGATAGAAATCATGACACAACATAAATCTCCGGAGATCATATGTGCAACTGAGGTTGGCAGAATACAAGATGGAGAGATGAACTAGACAAGTTGAGAAAGTATTGGCTCCATGACATCCACGATACAGAGGTGTGGCAAATCATGGGGAAGGTCTATGTTCAACAACAGACATTAAAAGACTGATGATGATGATGATTAAAAGAACTGTTGACTACTTATTAATGAAAAAACAAATGGAAGATAGCTAGAGATTACTAATGTTCCAAATTGCTGTCCTCTCTCAAGCCTGTCATTTGGAAAAGCACCATTGAAACTCACTTAGTACTCAATAAATTTAACATACCACTATTTTTACTGTTACTCTCTAAACTCTCTGAAGCTAGGCATGATGTTGGTTCAGGTTGGTGAAATGGATAATTTGTATGAGACTGATTGCCAAAGAAAGAATATAAAGAATATAAAGAATATACATCTAGTATTCTAAGATTTGTTTGGGAAACTCAACTCCTTTGTATTGATGTTATCACAACTCTTTTTGTTAAGCCACTCTGGAGTCTTCTTCAGGTGTATAATTCATAAGGAATGAGAGGAGCCCTTTTTTCACAACTCAAGATAGCACTAAAAAATAGTTGTTAATATTCTTGCAATTTACATATTCTTTATTTATAATCATCAGCCTTATGCTCATCGTTGGACATAGAATTTTCTCAAGATTTACCAGATCTACCTAATGTGTGTGTCTTCTGAACCTGTCTAAATTGTCATGCATTTTTATTTTCTGCCAGCCAGATTCAAATATAATCTCTAGGGATTTATATAGTGACTCCTGATGTCCAGTGAATGTCTACCATTCTTGCAACATAGCCTGCCTACTGCCATTTGAGTTTTTTTTCTAATGGATTTTATGATATCTCTGACACCTATTTTTTCTTTAATGTACTGTGCAGTCTTGTGATCCCTTCATATGACACCAAAAATGTTCCTCTCCTTTGCACATAGCAGAGTTCTTTGAGAGCCAAACTTTTGATTAGAACCATAGGTGACTTGAGAGGATGCATTGGTTATAGACTCTTCATTTCAAAATAATAGGACTTTTTTGTTCTTGAATTTTGAGCTTACTTTACCAAAAGTTTGCCAATCTAGAGTGGTTCTTGTTTGATTTTTTTCTTCATTTGTGGATTTCATGGAGATTCATTGTTCCAGGTAGATATAATGGTCTATTTTCTTTAGCTCTTCATTTCTGAATTTGATCATTGTGTCTTTTAGCATTGGTTTTCACTGAAGTTCACAAGAAGACCTACTTTCTTATTAAGTAGCAAGTTGCATTTTGTATTCTGCTGCTTTCTCTTTTTGAAGCAAAATGCAATTGGTGGCAGTAAATGATATATGCTGTGCATCCCACATAGCTGAAATGAACCAATCGGATTGGTATAGAAGTGACCATTTCCTGCCATTAACTTGCATTGTGAAAAAGAGACCTTCTTTATTTATTCTGAAATTGTTTAATGATGTTATATCCTTTTAAGCGTTTTTTTCCCTTTTTTTGCTGTAGAACATAGTACCAAGGAAGAAAGAATTCAAGTATCCAAAAGTAAATGTATATAAAATTCATTTCTTGCATGAAACTTTGATGAATTTTTTTCTTCATTTGTTTTCATGTCAGGGTGTTACAGAAGGATACAATGGTACCATTTTTGCCTATGGACAGACAGGATGTGGGAAATCTTTTACAATGCAAGGTATCACTGATCCAGCTTCACAAAGAGGCATCATACCCAGGTAAGAAGAATTTTTCAGTGTAGTTACTGGTATTCTAATTATTCAAAGGATTATACTTGAATTCCAGGTTTGCTAAATAAAGAATGAACAATTTAATGAGTGTGCTCTCAGTATAACATATTGATAAAGTTATATTCCCATAAGTATACAAAAAAATCACTTTAATACTCTTCATTGCATTAAAAGGTTCAAGTTTGAAATTACATACAAAAAGAATAGAATCAAAAGTTATGCCTCGGAATTTGTTTGTATATCAGGACATTGTCGTTTGGAGGAGGTGTATCATTTGGTGTAATATTTAAAAGATGAATGTATATATAGAGAGAGATAGAGGGAGAGAGAGATAGATATAAGGGAGGATCAATAAGTCCGTAGTCTGATACAGTTATTTGCTATATTTTGACTATGATGTTCAATCTATGTGATCAATGGAAGAGTGTTGGGTTGAGTGCATTGATAAGGAGGACATTATGTTGAAGAAAAAATATTTGTTGTGTAAAAATAAATGCTATTTCATCATCAGCATACAAACTTATTGCTGTATCTACGTATGTACAAATGCATGTCTGAGAGAGGGAGAGAAAGAGAGATGGAGATGAATTTTCATGATGACCGCTAACAGAATCTACTGACTGAATTTAAATTCTGACTTGTTACTGGTGTCGTCTTATACTCATTATCTAATTAAAGGCATGCATCCAATACTCTCTATATCCTGTCCTGTTTTCAGTCATCATGATGTTGTTATCTCACTGGCATGTGATTATTGTTTAATTGAGAAGAGGTGTGTAAATGTCATTTTTAAGCTATTGAATACACACATATACTCACACATACATGTAAACACATCTGATAAAATTTAACTGATTTGGACGATTGTAACCCTTCACTTAACATAAATCAACTGCTCAACATATTTACCATTCCAAATTTTGACCATACATGCTAGATTATAAGACATATAGTTCATAAAGTACTTGGAGGACTACCACTCATTGAAACCAATCCAACCCCATAACTGTTCATATGGAGTTTCGCTAGATGGCCCATAATAATTGGATAAAGTGTAATATTCATATAGATGAAAAAAAATCAAATGACCAACCTATATACTGGCAAATACCGTACATTTACTGTACTAATGAAAATTAAAGAAATTGTTTTGTCTTGACCTTGAACTTGAGAGAGCTGTTCAGAGAGATGAGAAGAATAGGATCATTGTACTACAGAAATCCTGATAAAATTTCTTTTGAAGAGATCCAGCAACCTAACTTTTCATCAATACAGATCAAGACATGAGAAATTTCTTTGATATTTTTGTGAATTTTGATGGAGCCCTGTATGTAGATATCACATTTTTAGAAATGGTTTTGGGGTTTTATCAAAATTTGTTGTTTTTTTTTTGTGGTATTGTTCTGTTGCATTAATTCAGAACTTGATTGAAGTTTTGTAAGTTTATATGCGTATATTTAGTTTGTTGCCTAAATAAATCTTTATCTAAAATTACTTTCTCAATTAAGACAATCCAATCATTAGAAGATTAATGATTATTGCTAATTAAATCTAAGAAAGTCAATTTAAGAAATGAATAATTAATCTCATAGAGATGAGAAATTGATATAAAAAATAGAAACAATTTTTTAATTTTCATCAATTATAAAAAATCCTAAGTCAGAAACTTTTGCACAAATCAAAAACAACATTGTGATGATAACCTTAAGCTGGTGGAAGAAAAAATAATTTATTAGATTGTTAATTAGGAAAAAAAAACTCATTAGTACCTATTATGGTGACCTTTCAATTATCCAATTGATGTATGATTGTTTCAAGTTTTGTCTACCTAAAGTTGATTTGTGAGATAGACCAATATTGCAATTCTGACCTGACATTGACCTTAATTCAAGACAAAGAAAATATTTGTGGTGTGTAAGCTTTTGAGCTGACCATTCCCCATTATTATGAACTTCTAAATTGCCTAATGAAGCCAAGCAATTAACTTCTAATCTATTTAATGATTGTGACAAGTGAATTGATGAGATTCTGCTTAGGTGTTGTAAGACACCTTCACTTTCTGCACTGATTTAGACTTGTTAAAGTAGATTTTGTTTTAAGAATTCAGTTTTAAATTCCATATCTCCAAGTGCAAATGGAAACATTTTAAAGATTTTTACTTTTTGAAGACAGTTTTTTAATTCCAGAATTTAGCAAGTAGAGTTTTTTTGTCCACTATTGAACTATTTATAATGAACACTCAACAATCACTTCGTTATTGTTGTCATCATCACCATCATTATCCTAATGAACATCATCTTCAGTAGCAGCATTTACATATGACATTTCACATAATAATGGTGGTAAGGCATCTTATGCTAACTTATGGATATCAGATGTTTGTTAGAACTCATTTGCAATAGTTTTATAAGTGAAATGAATTAGTATGGTTTGCAAAAATTTAGTAAATGGAATTAGTGGACTCAGCAGAAAGGATAGCAATCATGTAAATAATAGAAATTTTCAGTATTCTAGTCCTACAAGCTATTGATACTGATTTTTCTTACTGTTTGGTTCACAAATAGTGCCTTTTTTTCAAGTTGGTGTAATCCAATATTACCACTGCCAATAAAACTCATTTAATAACCCTTGTACTTTGCTCTGTTTTCAGTTATTTTTACTGCTCTTGTCTCTGTCACCCCATGAAGGTAGGCTTGATCATTGGAGTGATGATGTACAAATATCCTCATGATGATCTAATCTGCATATAAGTCATGACCCCTAAATTTGATTTAAAACCTAGAAAGAAGAAATAATTTTGGGCCACAGGAATTTTTAGTGGACATAAACAGGATGAACAGCTTTAAAATAGAGGATAGATTGCACATTTTTTATAAATTGCACATTTTTATAAATAGCACATTTTTTTTACAGATCAAATATACAAAGAGCAAATGTTTGAATCTGAGTAAGGACAAATCCACAAATGCCACCTGTGCTTTATCTCATAAATATCAAACCATCTATTCCATATAAAGCTTCTCCAACATCCGGCTGAAGTCCATCACAAATACTTAAATATCGCAAGGCTATGTATGCCTCTCTATTTGATGGTGATAATCTGCAACTGAAATGAGCATTGAGTAATGTCTTCTGACAGAAACGGAGCAAACTGGCCATAATTTATCTACATGCTAGTGATACTTATCTGCAGCTTATCCTCTCACGTTTCTGGTCAGGTGTAATCATGTACTTTGCTGAGAGATGGATGAATGCATTTGCTTCGACGAGGCTGAGAGGCCAATGATGAAGAATTGTGTGTACATATCACCTTTTAACTCTGCGTGTTCTCTGCTGCATTCTTTTCTCTTTCATAATGTTGAAAAGCTCACAGGGGTTGGGGGGAAGGCATAACAAATACGTAGACTTTTTTCTAATAGGGGTAATATTTTTTTTATTCATCTTCTTTTCTTTCGACAATCTCAGGTAGGTATTATAGGTACTAAAACCTGGACATTAGCTAAGGCAATGATATATTCCTTGTCTTGGATGGAATTTTCCCAAGTTCTCACAGTTGACATCACTGATCAAATGTCTGCCACTGGCACGCACGTTTTGAACTTTTTCTTCTGTACACTTATCCTCTGTCTGCCCAACCATTTTGCAAATCTTTCATCCATTTGCTTTGTGGGTATGATCATCAATCTTACATAACTTTTTTTTTTTCTATTTCTCAGAAGACATTGGTTGTTCTATGATTGGTGACATTTAAAACTGACTAAACTGACAAGTATTTATTTCATTAAAACTTGTTACTTTTTCATACCCAGATTGTTTAAAACAGCCAAAATTTGGTTCCTAAATTAAAAGCTAGAAGTAAAATCTTGTAGAATATAAACATATATAAATACCATTGTCACTTTTTTTGTGCAGATATCGGTTCACTTGTCACTCTTTTTCAAACCTATGTTTAAAATTAAGAAGCTCTTCTGCGATTGCGACGATCACCTGACATAGACCTTTATAGACTGATGACATTCATATTGACCACTGCTTCTGATATAAAAGGATTTTGATTTTAAGTTTGGAGTATTGTCAGTTAAATTGGGGAGTGGGAAGTGGATATCAAAGCAGCAAAAGTTGCTAGACAGACAGCCTATGGTAAAAAAAACTAAAATGAAATTATGATCATTTGAAAATTCTAAGCAAATTATGGATGGATTGAAAAAGAATACAATGGCTTATAATTACAAAATATTAATTTGATATCTAATTTCAATAATTTGATATTTAATACTTGTTACCGTATTTACTCAAGTACTCTAATATAATGTGATCCCCACTTTTTGTAGCTAAAAATCAGTGATATATTTTATCCTCTTCACCTGCTGCAAATTTAAAAATGTATATCCCCCCACCAATAAGAAATCAAAAACAAAACACAAACACTAAAACTGACATGGTTTCTGCTCTTGTTAATCAAATTTTGGTTTGAATTTACATAAAGATTCAAATTCTATATATTTGTTGGTTTGTTACCATAATAGAGCAAAAATGTTACAGGCTAGCATAAATGTATTAGGTCATCATAGCTTGAGTTGTGGAGTGGCCTAACGGTTAACAGAATAGATAATGGTATCAGTGGGTCAAATTCAAACTCTGGAGTTTATATTCACTTTGCGCCAATGCCTTGGGAAAGGCATGAATCCCATTCTTCTGCCTCTAGCAATAGGTGAATAGTATAGATGAGCATGATTAGCCTGAAGAGGGATGGGCTCTGCCAGGGTATCTCTTCCTTGACATACTCACAATGAAATCATACCTTATGTTCACTAATTTTTTAATAATAGGATAAAGAGATCATTGAAGAGAAATGTATGTATATATGTATATAAGTATGTATGTAAGCATTTATGCTACTTTGATCCGCAAAACTCTCATTTCTGGCATGTCCGTACAGCTAGTGTTTTCTTTGATACAAAATCTTAATATTTTGTTTTTCTTTTCAAGTTAATGACAAAGAAATAGAAAATAAATTTCAAAAACATCATTTCAGGCTTGGATATAAACCTCATACTATCTAGCAACCAGTTCTCTGGTCTTCCACTGATTATTTCTTGCTGAGGTAACGAGTGAAATGTTTGTTGGAAGAAGATGTGTTGAGCAACTATAAACTTTGTACTAAAATTTTTAAATGGATGCTATAGAAAAGGAAAGTTGTCCAAACATATAGAAACTTGAAGAAGATTTTCACTTAGAATTTGATTAGAAAAGTACTCATTCTAAAAGATGGACACACACACACACACACACATGCAGAGTAGATCTAATTAATTTTGATATAGTTTTTTCTAATAAATGTATATCAAAGATATAAACATACTCACATATATCCATACTGCACAAAGTCATAAAAAATTCAATTTTCAATCTTCTAAAAAATATATAACATTGTGAATTTTGTTATGTTATATATATATATATATATATATATATATATATATATATATATATATATATATATATATATCTTAGCAATTCAGTATGGCTAATGTATGTCCTTACATAAGCAAATCCTTTAACTATCTTCTCTTTTGACTGCTTATTATAAATAGATATATAAGCATATGTAATCTTTTATTGTCATTTACGTGTAAGCAAAAATATTAGTTGGAAGTCGCTGTCATTTGCAGCAATGGCTTCTTTGCATTCAGGCAGAAAATATTAGGTATTACAAATTTATTTCCCTTTTGTGAAATTGAAATTATCCCTTTTTTTTGGTATTTACCAAATTTAGTTTCATTCAAATTTTCATGATCCATGTAATTCCATCTAAAAAAAATTCATTTCAGCTATGAATTCATAAACATATGTATACAACCACAAATATATTCATGCATATAGCATGAATGTGAGCATGATAAATATATATGTGCTTGTTTATTTAGGCCGCAAGATTCCATGTAAATATATGATTATCATTGGCCACAATATTTTAGGCAGGCAATTTATGTATGCACACACATGTATATATTTGATGTTTTGTTTTTTAAAACATGAATATTCTGGTTTTCATTATTATTCGTATTTCTTTAAATTAAATCTCCCCCGATAAGAAAACAGTTCTATGCTTGAGATATTTCACTGGAGATAGTTTTAAACTATATTTCCAAAGTATTCTATGATTCTAGAGGCCAAAACAGATTGGGGAAGGGGGCAAAAAAATGATAATCATATATTTAAAATACGGGAGACTAAAAATGCCATCATTTGATACATATTCTATTTAGCAACCATAACCTATTTTAGGGTTTAGTGTGTTTATTTACTTCATGCACTCTGCTTCTGCTGATAATAATCAGCTGACAAAATGTACTATTTACTATTGTAAGAAAATATTAGCATGGTAGCCTGTTAGTGGTATAAGGCCCAATTTATGCCTTTGCAGCATCTACTGGGCGGGTTTCCAGCTAGTGTAATCAATGAATTTTTAGTTTCTTTCGTATTTGTCCTTTTCTTATGCTTAATAATTTAATTGCTAAGTGCTAACAAGTTTGGTAGAATAGGACTAATTGACATTTTTTCCATTCCAATCTCAATTTGGTCCTGAAAATTGTTTGTAGGTGTGAATAAGAGTTATCAGAAATTTAGGATTTTATGCACTTTTAAGAATGGCAACAACTTTGAAAAAAAATTATTTTTTATTAGAATTTATATCTCTCTTAATGTGTGTATGTGTGTGTGTGTGTGTGTGTGTGGCATATCAGAAAAAGATAAATAAAACAATAATATCATCATCTTAATTTTTTAATTTCAAACTTGGAACCTTTTTTTAAAAAAAGTTACAGCTTTATATTCTGTGAATTTTAATGTTGTAGACATAGTGGTACACAAATGAAAAGTGATCAGTTACTTATATAACTTATATATAATCTATCTGTGTTATGAACAGTGTGAATTTTCATGTTTGTTTCTCTGTTCACAACAATGAACTCTTTCATACAAAAGTAACTATTTTGCTGATAAAAATATCTCCTACCTACCATTTGGAACAATGGGCCCTTACACTTGAACAAGTTCAGTTGGTATTTACTAGTCACATATAGTTGTATATAGTAGTGTTATAATTGCACAATTATTAACAGTTATAATAAATGGCTTAATATCATAAAATCAATCTTACAAGATGGAGTCGAATCATTCAAGAGAGAACATATTTTTTATCCAATGATTTTCACTGAGGAAATTAGCCTCTCAAGACATTTTGTGCAGAAATATTGTTGAATTACAGCAAACCATTTAAAGGTTTTAGCTTTCACTAGTGACGGATAAGTACTGTTGCTTCTGACAGACTGCATCTGTTTTACAAGTGATGCACTGCTAAGAGCCATTACTGTGTGACCAGCAGAGTATTATTATTATCATTATATTACTACACAAGTGAAGACTGATCATATAACAAGAATAGATTAAAGAACTAGTAAAGAAGGAAATATTGAAGAAAAATTTCAAAAATGAAGACTGAATAATAACTGCTTTAACAGCATGATTTATTGCAAAGACATATCAATGACCATCTTTGTAGCATTAGTGCTTTACAAATCATAAATCACATGTTTTTTTGGTGATGAGATGGTTTAAACATTTTTTTCATTGTTTTCTTTTCTCAATGGTGTGTGTGTTCATGTTTCCCATTTGTAGTTTATTGTGACATTGAGATGCCAGGCTAGCAATACAGGAAAAATCTGGCAAATATCAAGATTCTTCAGAAATCAAAACAAGATCCTTACATAAGCATTCTCATTGGTTGATGTTGAAAATGAATTTTTCAGGTGTTTGTAGATTTCTACTAGAGCATTTTTCTTGCTTAAATATATAACGCCAATTCAGCATTGATATTTTTATAAATGCTCTTTAAATATTTGCTTTGATTTATTATTGTTATTGTTGTTATTATTATTATTATTATTATTATTATTAAAAATTCTAATAGTGGTATCATATTCTTGCAGCTGTAATTATATTGATTTGACTTTAAGACCACTGTTGTTTGTAGAGGGAGAGGCTGCTTTCTATGTATCATAATTAAAAAAAACTCTCATAATAAATATATATTATTTATCTCTGCCAGCAAAGTCAGTTTTGTCAGTTTGTCTTCACAATATATCTAAAAGTTCCCTATAAATTTTAAATTTTGGACCTTGGGCTAAGGAACATTAATGAAATTTTGGGTGGATTCAGGAATTTTTTGATTGATATATTTAGTTATATATCAAGACAATAATCTGGAATATGGAAAATCAAAACTTATACAGTTATCTCCCCTGCATCTTATCTATGTATGAAGTGATTTTCGTTCATTTTTGAGTTTGTGTATAGGATTTTATGAGCAAGCGGTAATTACCACTTGCATTTCATTCAGTTTTAGTGACAATGGCATAGGCAGAGTTATGTGCTCTCTGCTCTCTAGTTATTATTTTTCTATCATATATTATTTCAGTTATGTTCCTATCAAAGAACAGAGCCAAGAGACATCTTGCTTTCTCTCGGGTGCTTGAGTCTCAAAAGAATGACTTAAGAGTATGTAAATAGCCAAGATGTAAAATCCGAGCAAGGGCTTATAACATTTCCAAAATGCTGGAATGAAAAATATCTTAGATGTATGATTAATAACAGTGAGAATCTAATCAACATATCTTTGACACAGCAGCATTATCATTAATGTAAATACTATATATGGACGGATTTTTGCTGATTCACTCAATATATGAATTTTTCAAAAGTACTGACTTGTCAGGGTTGTACCAGATTTTTATTTCTATGTAATGTATTTCCACTGAAATCTTGATCAAAATAAGGCATATGGCGTTCATAAAGTCTTTATTGATATCTCTATAGTTTGATCTGCTAAAGACATGAAGTTGAGCTCAAATATGCCAATATTCAATAACTGCAAAAAATTACTATATGTTGAAATTTTTCTTTGTTTACAAAAAAAAATCTTTTGCATGGTTAATTTCACAATGCTTATTGTATCAATATTGACAAGTTTTTCTTTGAGAAACAAATCTTTATTGCTACCTGATCCAAGAAAATGATGCTATCAACTATAACACTAAAGACTTTCAAATACCTCAAATAATGTGATCCTAATGATTTGTCTTTTCTTCAACTTGAGGTAATTTTCCAATGGTTCCGATGTTTGAATAGCAAATCACACCCATCTGTGCATCCATTCATTTTGACCTTTACTACACCCAGTTCCACTGCCAGTCATCCTAAGAGTATTATCTCTGACATGGTAAAATGGGACATATAGAAGAAGGTGAGAAAAGAAAGATCCTCAAATTTCTTTCTTTTCTCACCTTCTTCTCCTAGCTATGAACCAGTCCTAGTACAAACATTAGCTCACCCAAAATGAGAACTTAGGTCATTATTGTAAATGAATAATAGTTAAATTTACTGCATCTCTCTCAGGCAGGTTGTAGCAACTTATTCTGTTATCAATAAATCAGATTTTTTTTGTTAATGTCTAAGAAGGCATCTAATCTGTTATGTTCTAAATATTGACCAGTTTCAATTGTCAGACCCGGTAGTATTATTCCTTTGTGGTTTTACAGAACTGATCGGAAATTGTGTTTGTGCCATTATTTTTAGGCATTTTTTAAAAATTTTTGCCGTTCAAAGAGATATCATAGAATCCATTATAAAAAACTAATGACAATGGGCAAGCCATGTTGCAAGAATGTCTGAACATTACGACTTACAACATGGATCTCCAGAGATCATATGCAAAATTGTGTCTGACAAATAAGATGGCATGATGATTAAAACAAGTTCAGAAAGTGTTGTCATTACAATGTCTATAATCAAGGTATCTGGTGAATATTCTTAACATATCAAATGATATTTGTACATTATATATTACTTACAATTGTGTTTCTAGGGTTTAATTTCATCCTCTGTAGCTTGATAAAGTCTTTGCTTTATTGAACAGAATTCAGAGATAGCTATGAAATGAACTTCATTTCTGTTTGAGAAAATATATCATTTAAGAACAGATCCTATTCTAAAATAATGTAATGAACTCAAGAACAGAAAATACAGTCTATTTATGTTCATGTCTAATTTTAAAGATACATATATTTTTTCTTCATCATCTTCATTCTTCATTTCAACATTTGTAATGATATCATTTTGTCTTTATAATTAATCTTTACTCTTTTCAATATGACACTTAAAAGAAATCACGTAGCTGTAACAAAGCCAATATTCTGGCTTATCAAAAAGTTTCAATAAAAGAAAGTGTCCAGTTTCCTTTCGCTCTCATTTATTGTACTCTTTTGTGCAGGAGAAGATGAATCCTCTATACAATAAATTGTTAATTAATTAATTGAATCAGCTAATTAAGTAATGTCTAGCTTGATGTGGTTAATTACAGAATAAAAATTGCACAGTACGAATTTATTCATCGGAACACAATAGAATAGCAGGTAGAAATGAGTCGATATCACCAAAGACTAAGAAAAACTGTGACTAATGATAATATCTGCTTATCACATCACACTGAACACTTTCAAATTTCTTTGGTTTTTATTTCAGAACAAAATAAGATACCTTTTTGCTTTTTGTTCAACTTTTGGTATTTTTGAGATTGTGAAAATAAGTGAAAAAAGTCTGTTCTTTGGAAAGTGAAAAAGGAATTTTTTTATAATAAGAAGAACTGAAAACAACTTTGATAATATTGAAGAGAGAATAAAAGACCAACTAGTGAACAAAATGACACAAACAAGCCATCTACCATATTCATACGAATATTGACAACATCTTATTTAGCCTTCTTAAGAAACCTGCACAATGATTTAACTGCATTTTCTGCTCTGATAATTTTTTGGGATCGTGTATTTGTTTTTGATGACATTATAAATGTCATGAAAAGTTTTTGGGATTGTGGAAAATAATCTTGTGAGATTTTTGCTCTGATTGCTAGAAAAGTATGATTTCAAAAGAGAATGTTGGTTTTGGTTAGATTTGCAGAAATTTATGAGTTCCTGCAAAGAACTATATCGTAGAAAAGGTTTAGTAATCAAGCATACTGCCATATTACATCCACAGGAGACGATGAACCTTGACCTTCAGCATCAAGGCAAACAGACATAGAAGGATGTTATTTTTGGGGTTTAAAAATGCTAGAAAAATTTTTCCACATAAGTTAATGGCAATTGTTCCTTTTTCTTTATGCCATCTTGAATGGCAGATGAAACCTACACTAAGGTTTTTCATAAAAGTGAAGTGACGTAAAACAAACTTTTGAAAAGCTGGGCATATATGTATCAGTACATCCTCATGAATACAGAGATAGTTGTCAGTTTTCTATTTAATAAGATTCATATTCCTATTGATAAATTTACATCAATAAAGATATATTTATCACTTCCTCTGCATAAAAGCAGATTTCCTAACCTGCATAATTTTGACCAATTTCCCTGCTACTCATGACTACTTATAGAGGCCAACTAACGAATTCATAAAATAAACAATGAAAAATGTATCACTATTATTTTGCATGAAAACAGATCAGGATACATATCAGTTTTTCATTATTTTTAACTTAGACATCACTAATTTTCAACTATAGAAAGATGAAAAATTAAATCAACCCTGATGGATTTTTGAACTTGTCACTGTAAGGTACTAGATTTTTCTCAATCTACTGCGCTAACCAACTGTCAATAATGCCATTACATATTTTGATTGAAAAATTTATTTTTTAAAGCCATACCATTTTTCAAGGGTCTTTTCTCTACTCTCCATAAACATTTTTGCAATGAAGCATATTGAAAGTTATCCTTAAAACCATTTCTAATAATTTCGTGGCAATTTCCTCATTCTATTGCATTTATCTTGCAGTGAAGAATTTCATCATTTTTCTCCTTATATACACTGGTATATAAATCAGAAATATGTAATTTGTCAGTAACAAATGATTTCATCCTGGCAGTATAAACTCAACCCTTTTTTTCTCTCTCTCATTTTCCAATAACTTGAGCAGAAACTGAAATTTGAAATTTGATAGCTTAAAAGCGTTTGCTGTTTTTTGTTGTGACTGTTGTCATTATTGTTGCTACTTTAAAAAAGGAATTAAATGTTGCAATTAGTATCAAATATGCTATCAAGCACAAGGAATTCGAGGCCATGATAGATTAATTTTTTCAAAGCAGTTACCGAAGCAAACTAACAAGAACAAAGGTAGGCAACAGACAGGCTATGATGATATATATACAGAAGAAAGTGAAAAAAGCAGGTCTGATGAATGCCTGGGGTTATTTAAGTATAGTGATAATGTTTATAGGGCCTGATAATACATGTCCCTAATGTGATCTGTCAAAAAGGACACCCCCACCTATTTTCCATGCTATCTCTCTTTCTCTCCGATTATCACACCAGATTCACTTAATCATTCATCAGTACATGAGAAATTTACAGTTTATCATTGAACGAAAAAAAAGAAATTAATCACTAGTACATTATGATAAATACTCTTTTTAAATTAAAAAAAAGTAAAGTGCAATCCCATAAAGTTCAAATCTATAAAAATTGTAGTAATGTAAAAAAAATTAATTCAAAAAACATACCTAAATGCAATAAAAACTGGTGTCACATAAAAAATTTTCAGCATTTTTGAAAAATGAAAATGACCAAAATAAAACATAACTAATTACTCAAAATGTAATGTAAGATAAAATAGAAAGAAAAAATCATTGATAATCACTTGGAATTTTTTTCTTTTTCCAATTAAAATACTATTAAAAACAAAGAAGAGGGAAATTTAAATTGTAAAAAACAACATGAATTAAAAAAGATCCCAAAACTAAAACTAAGGGCAAAAAGTCAGCAATTGAACTTTGAACTATGTTCAGCAGTTTCTTTTCCTCTGTGTGTGTGTATGCAATGCATGTGTGTGTATCTGTGGACATGTGTATTAGGGGTATTAAAGGAAAAAAAAAATTAAGGCTAGCCTAATACCATGAGGCTTTTTATCATTTGGGCATTTGTTGACAAATAGAAATAAGAAAAGCTTTTAAAAAAAGCTGTGAAATGTCAAAGCTCACAACTGATTGTTCGCCCTTGTGAAAATGAAATGATGTTATTAAAACTTAAAGTGTTTTATCTATATCAAAATTTGGAGAGAAAAAACCCAGAAATATCAGAATTAATATTCTTGACCTATTATAGGGACAAGAACCTTAACGTTTTTGACTTCCAGTAATTTATGCAGAAACCAATTTTCAGAATTTGCTAGCTTGCAATTAAAAAACATGATGCAAAACCAGTAGGAGTTATTTAGACTAAAAAATTACCTGGATAAAATAAACTTTATGATGACATTTATAAGTGAAATAAGCAATTAATTTTTGTTGTCAAATCCACTATGACTCTAGCATTAATAATAATGGTAATAATTAGATGGAATTCATTTAATGCAGAGTCCAATTTGGAGAAGCATCTCTACAAGATGATTTGTGAGTAAGATTAGATACAATGGTGATGAAGGAATAATATTGGAAAATCATTAACTCATAAAAGAATATAATGAAATGTAAAGAGGTGAGGAAATATTTTAAGAAAATGTCGGGTTAAAAGAGAGAATGCTGGAGACAGAAGAAGCAAAGGAAAGTGAGAAAAATGAAATAGAGGATTGAAAACAAAGAGTAAAAAGTTGACAAAAGGGAAAAAAGAAGACAAATAAAGGAATAAAAAGTGAGAAAGGCAACTAAAATAGAAGAAAATTTGTGTAAAAAAGTGATTGGTGGAGAGAAAGAAAGAGGGAATGAAAGAGTGAGAAAAAAGAAACGGAGAAAATATCAGCGAAGTATATAGAGAGGAAGAATCAAAGAGAGAAAAAGAATTGCAAAGAAGAAAAAATGTATCAAAAACAGGACAGAGTCAAAGAATAACATCCAGTGAAGCACAAATTTATACACAGTATATATATATGTTATTCACCAGCTGTGTCAGTTATGAGAAAGAAGTGCTATTTATTTGTTTATATCAAGCCAATAATGTGTTTGTGCTGAAATTTTCAAGTATGCTGTTTTTCATGGTCACTTCTGTGATGTAGGAGGTATATTTAGAACCTAGTTTACATGTTCATCTTGGAATACCAAATTTTGATTGTGGCATCTTTGTTTTGATTGAATCAAATCAAATTGAATTAAAACTACATATTTATTCATTTTCCATTGAAAGATAAACAATATATCATGTCACACTTCATGCTCACAACTGGTGAAGACCCAGAAATGAATCTATCAGATGAATCAAATTTGGGTCCCTAAAAACATTATTGTGTCTGAAGTTTGTTATAGTCAATGTGTTCACCACATTTATTGAACCTTGTTTAGTAAATCTGAAATCAGTTCTGATGGATCCACGAATTTGTTGAATCTAAAATTCATTATAGTGAGGCTTTACTGCGTATATATTCTGTCTGCAGTATAACGCTATAGTGAGCTATCAGCTCATTCAAAAAAAACCCCTCTCCCACACGAAGAAGTTGACTGATGATTTTGAGACATGACGATGCCCATCTTTATGTTGCCAGTTGCTTGTCTTCCATGTTTCTCTCTGATATATAGCGTGACAAATCTATAATAATCATTGACAGAAATGGTCCTCATTAAAGAGATCTTGTTTTGAGTATGCTTGATGAAGACAAAAGAGAAATTTCTTCAATCTTGAATTATTGATATTATTGGCTATGAAAAAATAACGAAAAAAAAAGATCAAAACTTACTGATGTGGTTCAAAACAATTTCCACTTTTCTTTTGTCTCTCATTTGAATACCTCATCTGAACAACTGCTCTCACCAAAACATGTTTTTGCAAGTGTCTCATTCGATGGATGCTATACTTGTGTATGATCTTATTGTACAAGTATTAAGGAAATCATGCAAGGTATCTATGATCAAGTCAATACTTAAGAAACAAAATTACAATGAAAAATGATGATGTGACTGACTTTTTTTCTTGTTTTTACTCTTCTTATGTATTATTCCAGGTAGTAAAAAATAAACTTTCCGTAAGTGTTAATTGTATGACTGATAAGGCAAATACAGAGACTTCTTGCTGTTAGATGATTCTCAATATCATAGGTTCTTTGTTTTTTCTTATGTTTTAGAAAACTATCATTTTACTTCAGAGACTATGGCTCTCTGTCAGGATAAAAAGTGCTTTTGATCAAGCTATTATTCTCCTTATGACTAAATGATTTCTTTAGCCCAATATCCTCATTTTTACTGATTTTCTCATCACGTTTTGGATTGCACATTTATACTTTCCCAATTTAATGAACTTATCTATTTCCAGTTGATAGACTACATATTTATTCTAATATCTATGTCAATTGTGTAAAAGTAAAAGTAGATTTTCCGTCTTTATTCCTTTTTCTCCTTTTCTATGCACATATGTGTGTACGCACGCTGACAAAGTGTGTTCAAAAGTATCCCGAGCTATTTTTTCAAGACTGGAGACTGAACTGTTAGTTGAAAATTGTTTTTTCATTTGGGACTTTTGTACACACCCAATACATCATTTTGATATATACATGAAAGGAGTAAGCAGAAAATGATATGTGTTGGGAAAGTTAACGGAAAATGTTAAAAGAATAACTGAATTGAAAATAAACTGAACTTCCCCACAAAAAAAAACAAAAACAGACAGATAAGAAATGATATTCACTTCTTTAGACTGAATGGTAAGCTCTGATGATGACAGAAGGTAATTGGCATACATGCTTGTACCCATAAAGCTTCAACTTCTTACAAGCCAAAGAAAATATTACTTGAAAATGAAAGAAATCCTTTCAGAATATAAATTCTAAGAATAAAGCAACTTCCTATATTTTATGGATAGAAATATGTATTTTGTCATCAGTACAAGTTGCTGATGATGAGAAGAGGAAAAAGAGGAGAATTTGAAAAAGATGGGACAAAAGGTTAAAAAATAGAAAGAAAATAATAGGTAAGCGTGAGTCTTTGATACTTATAAGTAAAAATGAAAGAAACTGCTTTTAGTCATGCATGGGAACACGAAGCTGCTGAAAAGTGTGTTATCTTTACACCATTGTGAATGCAGTAAGCCACGAACAAAGTGCTCTTTGAGAGAAAACGTCGTCATGAAAACAAAATGCCCACTGCCAGAGGGATTATCTTCCTGTGAATTGGATCACAAAGCAACCTCATTTTATTTCTTATATATTTTGTGGAGGGAAAAGGTCCAATCATGAATCTAGTTTTATCCAATTGAAGTAATATTGGTTGAATACCACCAGACTATCTGTGTTCATTTTGAAAAAAAACCCAAAACTTCAGATGTTGCTGACACTTAGCATAGGCCTTTCTCCCATCATCTCAATCACGATGGAATTTTTCCTGAGCCAAAAGAATTGGTTAAAAAGATTAAAAAATAAATGAATATTCTACACAGATTTAATGCAGGGATAAGAAAAATGGAAAAGAATCATCTGAACAAACATGCATATGTGTATGTGCATGACATATATAAATTAGGGAGAGATGCATTTTTTTTGTGGGTGTATATTATTTGAATTCATACATGCATATATATATTTAAGTACACAGATCTATTTGAATGAATAGGTAAATTCATTTATACAAACCAACATGTGTTCATATGGACAAAAATTTACATACACTTCCATTTACCTAAAATACATATACATCTAAATGTATACACAAATTCACACATACATACAAAAATAAAATCAAAATATAGAATATAAAATAAATAAATGCATAGATTTTATATATATATATATATATATATATATATATGTATGTATATATATTTATGTACGTATGTATGTATGTATATATATTTATGTACGTATGTATGTATGTATATATATTTATGTACGTATGTATGTATGTATATATATTTATGTATGTATGTATGTATATATATATATTTATGTATGTTTGTATGTATGTATGTATATATATATATATATGTATGTGAATGTATATGTATGTATATATTTACACTGATATAAATGAAAAAACTTGTGTAACATCTATATAAGTCCTTGTGTATGAAAAGTAAATAAAATATAAAAGGATTAAGTATAAGTGACTTTTTAAGTTCTTTATTTGAATTCTATTTGTTTTGGAATGAATACGCTAGCTATTTGATGTTGTCACTTGAAACAAGATTCATGATATAGATTGAATAGATTCATGGAAGAAGAGAACAAATTGTTTTCCGATTTGACACATCAGTTCCCTGCTGACTTCAAGAAAGTCTTTTGTGTTCTAGCATTTCAATGAAGGAAACATGACATGTAGTGTTCTCTTCATAATCATTGTTCCTCTAGAAAAAAAGTGATAAAGTTACGCCTACATTTTATGTATACTTACTTATATTCACCCAATATAAATAGTGACCATGATGGAACTGAGTTTTCATTAAAGGAATTGTTTAAATAAAAGTGCCAAAAAAATAATATAAATATCATTTTTCATGCTGCAGATTTGTATTGATTTCAATGATATGCTGTATTATACAGTGGCCAATTGGCTATAACATTTGACTAGCAGCCTATTGGAACTATTTCCTTACTGGATTCCTTCAAAATGTGTATAGACATCAAATATAGGTATTTATCACAAGACTGACAATAAAGAATATTTGTAGTGGATTAAAAATATATGGATGAAAAAGTATAGGTGCTGTATCTTGTTATCAAACCTAGATATCAAGAAATGTTCTGATCTTTCTTTCTGACTCCAATAGGAGAGTGTTGTCCATGGGTGAATTATTTTGTTTTTATCAAAAGAATGGGTGTCAAGACAACTGAAGTGTAGCATGAACATCCCATATCTCCCCTAATCCCTGTGTCTGGCCTGGCTGCAAGCGACAAGAAATGAATAAATGGATCCACTTAAATGAATTGTGGTCTTCCTTTGAATTCAAAAGATATCTAGACATACAATGTTAGTTAAAGTTACCTGCCAGGAAAGAGTCTCCTTCAGTCATAACAGGTAATCTGAGTTTAGTAATTGTGTACTTATATTAAGGTTAAAAGGAACAGTAGAGTGTATGATTCATGTTTAGGTTTTTCTTACTTACTCAACTGAAATACAATAGTTGAAATCTATCTCTTCATACATCAAATTGGTCATGGTAGCAGTGTTATTTATTCATGAGGAATAATATGATGTTTATGAACGAGCACTCAGGTATAATACTCATTTTTAAGAGAAGCACTAATAGATTTGGTCAGACAATCACCTGCTGTTGAAGAGTGGATGAATTATTAGCAAAATGCTGATAACTTTCTAGCCATCATCATTAGAACTGAAGTTGATAGAAAGGCCAAATTAGTGGTCAGCAGCAGCTCTTAATTTGAATCCAAAGGGATGTACTTGGCCAAGACGGAAATTGAGAAAACAACTGATCAGCTGCTCATTACTGTCTTTGCTTTCAAGATCTGCGCGTCTTTCTTCTCAGCATATTACAGATAAAACAATTGAACAAGAGAATCAAATGAATAGTTTAAGGTTTCAACAGCCACAATACACCTGAAGAAATTCTTCTGCTAATCACTTCTCTCTCTTTCTCTCTATTATGAGCAAATTTTGAAATGATTGTGTTCGGGTCTTTGTAGATCATTTGATCAAAACTTCTTACGGTAACAATAGAATAATTGGAAATCATCGAGCTATGGTTAAGTTTCCAATACTAAATAGATGAGATTTATGGAAAAATTATTCTTCAAATGGAAGTTTGCAATATCAAAATCAGAGCATGTAAGGTTCTTGAAAATGGAAAGTGCATGCTCAGCATAAATCAAACAAAATCAATAATCAAACACGCATAAGGATGAAGCCAGACAATGGATCGAGAAAAGGGAGTAATACTGATTTACCAAATATTTTACATACGTTTCCTGATGGGCAACACATACCGAAGGGAATTTCTGAATTTGATGACAGAAAAAAAGATTTACAATTATCTTTGACATATGATAATTTTCTGCATTATCCTGGAAGGTAAACAAATATGTCCTTATCTGATGTAAATAACAAGAGATTACAGATATGTATTGGTTCAGTTATTGATTTCATAAATATTATAGTAATGTAATATTTACTTGGTGGAAAAAGTAAGAAAGTAATGTAAATCACAGTTTATTCTGGAACACTTATTCAAACTTTTCTACCTGGGGTGATCACAGGTTCTCAAGTAAATCTTCAAATTTGAAAAAAATGGTTTGGATTAGGGTAGGCAACTTATAGCCCACAGGCCAGATCCTGTCAGCAAGCAAATATCTGGATACTATGCTCACTTTTTATATTTTGAGATTCTTTGTATCTTTCTAATAGATTCAAGAGATGCCTTATTTGAAATAAATAGTGACTAAATCAAGTTCTTTGATTACTAATTAGTATTCTTTGTTTAGCACAAATGATTTTCTGGCATGTGTTATCCATTGATTTCTGTCAAAATATAATTAGATGTATTTAAATGGTTAATTTCTATTTTTCAAGTTTTTTTTATGGCAATCATCTGCCCCCCCCCTCATTCATTATTTGCAATCCGGCCCAAAGAGATAAAAAAGTTGCTGACCCTTAGTTTAGAGCGATTGCTGCCAAAAAAATTATTACCATCTAGAGAATGGAGAGAAATTGAGTACGATATGCTATACTTTGGTGACATTCTACAGTGAAGAGTGAACTCCAGCTATTTTGATACACCTCTAACAGATGATATGAGCTTGATTTGTACTTAATGAAATACAGGGAATAAAAGTGTTGCTATTTCCCATGGTTGGTATCAGGAGAGGCACCAAGCTGCTCTAAAAAGAAATAAAGTTA
>OY735222.1:16930027-17002527 GCA_963457665.1 Thysanoteuthis rhombus
CGATTTACCTTCATGAAACTCATAAATTACTTATTTGCTATTCAAATATTAAGATGCCTGTCATTGAAGAATATACAGATGTAAAAAGATGAGTTTAAACCAAAAGTTAAAAAAACATACAATGGTTTTTATTTTAATTTACTCTATTATTTCAGTTTGTTTAGAGTAAATGAAACAGTAAACTGAAGTTTCTGTAAGAAATGCCTATTATTCTCTGAAAAAAAAACAAACACCTAATTTACCTTCAATTTTTATTAACACTAGCTAAAAATACCTGCCTTCCAGGCTATTATTCCCAGCTAAATGAAGCCTATGACATTAAAACTGTGAATTGAGTAATGATTTTACTTTTTATGGCCATAGGCTTCATATAGCTGGTGATTGATTCCAAGAAGTCGGGTATTTTCTGCAGTAACTATAACGAAAAAAATTTTCACTGAAGTAACACATAACTAGGAATTATGCTACACAATGTATAATAGCATTATTCATTGGTATTTTACCTAACAAATCAATATATCTACTTCTTACAATAATTGTGATAAAATGAGAAAAAAAATCAAACAAAAAAGTGTAACTGAAAATTAAGGATGTTATTAAATTTCCCTTTATTCACTTGTAAAGTTGGAAGATAAGAGGCACATGTAGAGTGATATCATGAGAATGGGGGAAGGCAAGAGATACATGTAGAGTGATATCATGGGAATGAAGGAAGGCAAGAGATACATGTAGAGTGATATAATAGGAAGGAGGGAAGGCAAGAGGCACATGTAGATTGATATCATGAGAATGAGGGAATATAAGAGGCACATGTAGAGTGATATGGGAATAAAGGGAATTTATTATCAGACATTATTTTCTGTCTCTTAGAGAGCAGTATCCCTCTCTTATGAATTGCTTTTTCAAACGATACTTCTTGGTTTTTTTCCACTTCCACCCTTCAAATGGAAATAGACAATATAAAATTAACTTCTTCAATATGGATGTAAAACGGCTTTGAAAATATATTAAATTCTTTCCTGGTACATGCTGTATCACAAATTTACTGAAATTTTATCTTTCTTTCGTAGGGGTTATTGGAACAACTCCTATGATTAGTTGGTAGAATCAACAATTATTTTAACATGTTGGTTGCTAACCATAGTTAAAGAGCTTCAGTTGCTTTTTTATTGAAGGCAGTCTATTTGTTCTCTTTGAGCCTTTACGGCTAACATTCTTTACGTATTGGAATTGACAATCACTCTATAGATCTTGCTGATCCATTCTTGGTATTGATCGATGTATTTTACCTCATGTGCTTTTCTGTAAATCCAACTTTTCATCTATTTTTAGGACAAACAACTGTTTTGATGCTATGGTTTGTTAGCTGGTTTCACATGACATTGGTAGGATGACCATTCATGTGTTGCAAACCTGTCAAACAATTCTGATGGTTATAATTCTTGCTTTAATATGTTTTAAAATTATGTTTACTCTATAAATTAAGTAGTTTTGTCTTTAAAATTGTTGTAAATAAAATGATTTATTTGCAATGAGCTAAATGAATCTTTCAAGAATTTTCTCTAAATTTTTTGTTTTCCACCTCCAAGTTTTGCATGATCAATCATCGCCTTTTCAGGGAGTCTTGATATGTGAGACTGGTCTCTTCTGGGTTAATTGCTGCAATTGATGAGCAATATTCTCAAACATGAGCAGTCTCGACTTTAAGAACTTGCTTCAGGCTTTATTTTTGTTGATAGTACTTGTTAATACAAAATCCAGATGAGATTGTAGAATAGTTTGTATCCAATTTTCCTATTTTTTCAAGCAGATTGAAAATTTTTACGTGGAAATTTGTTGATTTCTTGATCTTTATTTGCCTCCAAATAATCCAAACCTTTTTCTGGCACAGCAGACTTTTTGTATTAATTTTTCATTTTGGTTTGGTGGTAGTCCTGCATACACACTGTATGGATATACTTACAGGAAATTGACATTCACGCTCTGTACCATTTTAACACTCCTTTCCCTACATACAACACTGCTGGAATTCTAAAATTACTTCATAATTTTGAAACTTTGTTTTTAGTTCTTTTAGGCTATTGAGAAAAAAATAAAAAGTTCCCCGCTACTTAGTCCATGCTCTTTCAGAAAATGTATTATTGGGAGTCCTACAACCTATGAACTGGGCCAGTTGAAGCTTCACCATAGATTGAAGGTTATTCTAATACTTTCAGAATTCTAGTGTTATCCATCATCAAGATACTTTTAATCAAGTGATCTATAGAAAGATATCTTGACAAGTAGATAGATAACTGGTGGATAACACTAAAAAATTTTGCAAGACTAACAGTAAAAAAAAGATCACTAATTTGGAGGCTATTAAAACCTAACAACTCATTATCAACAATGAAGTCTTTTGATTTTGGAGCTGGTATTCTAAAATGTCTTAACCCTCCTGAAGAAAATGACATTATTGGCATACTATGTAATGAACACTTGAAAAATTCAAAGATTGATACAAACACTATGATCAACAATAACACAATTTTAAACATCAGCACAAAACATACATTCTTGATATTGACCCATGATGGTTGATTATACTAAAAATAACACTTTTATAAACTTGCGAAAGTTTTTATATAATTTTGATCCTGTTTAAAACAACTTATTCACAAACAGGTAAGGTTCACTAAAAAATCAAATAGACAAACTTTGTCCATTGTATCTAATAATAAATGTTTAAAAGAAATATTGCTGCCTAGATACACACCCTCTCTCAATCTCTCTCTCTCTCTCTCTCTCTCTCTCTCTCTCTCTCTATATATATATATATATATATATATATATATATATATATATATATATATATATGTATATATATACGTATATATATAAATATATAGTTCATAATACAATTCTCAATTTGTAAAAATACCAAAAAAAATCAAAATAGAAAACAGATTTTATTTGTAGATGTTTAATCATAGTGCTCAATATTTAAATCAGTAAATAGAGCTATTAATATATGAGAATAAGAATTACAAGGATATATAACCAGTGAATAATTCAGAGATAATATTAGGTTTTAGAATATGTGAAAACTCACAAGAATAAATTAGGAAAAGAAAAGATTATTAAATTTGGAAAATGATTGTATATGTATTTTTTTTAATGATTATTGATGTTAGAATGAACAGAGGCTTTCTTACGAAGTATGAGTAAACAGAATAGCTACTGTGACAAAAATTGCGGATAACTTTAATCAAGGTGAAAGAAGGAAAGCATCCCCACACAAAGTACATCAATTCTTGTTGTGTAGCCAGAGCCAGAGTACTGATGCTAAGCATTGTCCATTGCTGAGAGTGTCTTCAATGGGAATGTGAGCATGGAAACTAGACCTCATAATGGAAGATTGCCTGGACTGATGAGTCTCATTCTTACTGAAAAAAGTAGTTAGTAGGGTATGTATATCCTGGGAGAAACAACAATACCGGATGTACTGTGGGTAAAAACAAGCCATTGGAGATAGTGTGATGATTTGGGTAATGTTCTGCTGGAAAATTTTGGTCCTATCATTGATGTTGAATACATTTTGTCGCTTACCACCTACCTCAACACCACTAAAGATCAAGTACATCTCTTCATAGTAACAGTCTTCGACAATGGCAGTGGCATCTTTTAGTAGGAAAATACACCCTGCCACACTGCATGAGTTGTACTGGGATGGTTTCAGGAACTCAAAGAAAATTTTACTGTGTTAACCTGGCCATCAAACTCCCCAGATTTCAATCCCATTGAGCACTTATAGGATGTGTTGGCCCAACAAATTTGCTCTGCAGAACCTCCACATCATAACTTGCTGCAGTTAAAAGACCCATTGTTAACTTCCTGCCAGCAGATCCTAGAGGAAACCTTTAGATGTTTTATATAGTCCATGCCTGATCAGGTGAGAGCTGTTTTGCGTGCACATGGAAGGCCAACAATCCATTAAGTAGGTGTTCATAATTTTGTCTTATCGGCATATGTAAAGTACTGAAATGCATGCATTCACTTCTTACACATACATACATGTATGCATATATACATTTTTATTGTTCAGTTCACTCATGTTCAAAGCTCTTCGACATTAAAAAAAGATATCAAAAAAATGAATATTCGAAATGTATATTGTTTTGCTTGCAATAATGGCTCATCTGTGCTTGTGTGCATATGCGTATATGATGTATTCGAGCACAATTTTCATCAACCAAAACAGAAATAAAATGATAACAATTGGATTGGAACCATTAAAATATGAAGTGGCCAGTCAGCAGGGATGGGAGTAGGTCCTTAGTGGGTGGATGAATGCATTCGAAGAAATGGAATTTGAAAGGAGTATCAATAAATGGATATAATAAATATTTTTAATTTGGACAATATTGTGGATCAAAAAAAAAAAAGAGAGAGGAGAGAAAAAAGGGAAGAAAACTATGAATGCTACTGACTACCAACAGATGTATCATTAACTTGTCTGGCTGCCATACATAATCAACACTGTTCATTCTTTTCTCTCCTGATTTTTTATTTTATTAATTTTCTGTTAGAGATTTTCCTGATAAATGCACCAAAATGATACTTCAAGAAAAAAAAGAAGATACAAATGACTAAAGAACATTACGAAAAAATAAATGGAAAAAATGAACGTTGGAATTGGAAAGAGAGAGAAAGGGAGCAAGAAGTTGGAAAAAGAGAGGAAAGAAGATAAAGGAACTGTAAGAGGAGGTAAAAGGAAGACAGGTGAAGAAAGACAATGATTGAAAAGGGGAATGAAAGGAAAAGAAAGAAGGAGGTGAATAGAGAGAGGAGGAAGAAAAATGAAGTGGAAAAGTTTGACAATACAACAAATAGTAAGTCATAAAATAAGAGATTGTGGAAGAGAGAAAACAACCTAGAAAAGAATCATTGCAAAAGTGATGATGGTTATAATGTTGAAAGTAAAGAGGATATCAATAATAATGCTGTGAGCAAAAAGAACCTAATAAGGTGTACTTCATTCATATCTTATCAACAGAAAACTAAGCTATAGAGAATAATAAGTGACAATAAAAAGAGGAGGAAAAAAAGAGAAGAAAAAAAAGAGAGGAAGAAAGAAAAAAGAAAAAAAATGCGAACGAAAGTTTTGAAAAGAATGAATACCAAGTCTTGTGAATACTGTAACTATGATGAGAATCGAGGAGGTAAGGCATGAAGGAAAATAGTGAAAGATTGGAGATAAGGTGTGAAGAAAAAGTTGAATGAAAAAATGAAGTTGAGGAATGAAGAATGAGCAAAGAAAAATAATAGTACGAGAGAGAGAGAGAGAGAGAGAGAGAGAGAGAGAGAGAATAAGTAAAAGGTTGAAGGCAGAGAGAAAAGACCTTAAGGAAAAAGGATAACCCCATACAAAAGAAAGAAGACTTTTATAAAGTACAGAAAAATATATCAAGCTCAATCACTTATGTGTTAGTCCTCTTTTTTCCAATCATGTTGGTCTATGTCTTATTATCACGTCTTTCAAACACTTCCAACCTGACCTTCATTTATTACACAAAATAAAAGCCCAAAAAACAAAAAACAAAACAATAAAAAAGAGGAAGATGCTTTGTTCCCCTAACTGTACAACCTGGTGTTGGTGTGTAGGTGGAATTGAGTTTCTTTTAATGACAAAAGAAAATATATCCTCACCCAACATTCTTTTCATTTATAATCCCACAAAGCCAACAAAAAATCTGCAGTCAGGGTTTTCTTAAAGGCTCACGCTTGATGGAGCAGAATGATATCTCTATAGGCCATATCATTTGTGCAAATTATTGTGTATCTGTCAGTTACCTGCCCCTGAAGGGATAGGTCACAGGGTTGGGGCCCGTGGTTTTTGCATTGATAAGGTCCATAAAGTTTTTAATTGGCTTTTGTCATAATGTGTGAATTGATTAAAAGCAAAGAATCATAAAACCAAGTTAGGTTTCCACATAATCTACAATAATGACAAGAAAACAAGAAAGTAAACAAATGCTTAAATTATATAAAGAAGATGTCAGAAAGAAGAATTTTGGAACAATTAAAAAAAATTCCTCTTTTTAACAATCTCCCAAATTTAAAGATTTAGAATAGATAATAAATATGAAGGCTATTCTGAAGATAAAATGACAGGTTTACATATAAAACTGAAATGAATAGCTCAAAGGAATTTTATTTAAAACAGCACTTTCCTTTTTCCCTTCTTTTGTTCAAATTAGCAGGTTTTATATAATGATATAAAATTATTTCTTCTCAATCTGAGATTTTCAATATAACCTGAAAATCATTCCTAGGAAGCATAAAAATTTTAGCATGACTCCATTCTTCATACTTCTTGCAAAACAAAAATTCTAATAATTAAAAAGTGGACAGTTTAATGGGGAAACTTTGAAAGCATTTCAAAATTATTGATGCATCAGCATAAATATGTAATTTCATTAAAAAACGAAACACCTGCTGGAAAATACTTGGCGTTAAAGATTTGTGGCTTTGGTACCTAAACAGACAAAAAGGCTGACACATGAAAGCCTCAATAGGAAAATACCCTATCAACAAAAGTCTCTCAAGTTGTAGATTCTGGATCTGGTTTACACACTGATCATCTTGGTAGTAGGTTTTTGCAGGATAGAATTTTGAGCCTTACCCCATCCTTTTTTTTTTTTTTTTTTTATTCCAGCATTTTCTTATCAATAGCTGGAGGAAGGAAAGGATTCCACTCCTGGTTTAGAATTCAGAGTTGTCTTTCTCCTTGTTTGGTTGCCAACCAGGACATTTTGAATTCAAAGTTGTTGTTCTGCTAGATTGGTTGCCAACCAGGACAAGAGATCAGTTAGCCCTGTTATTTTATCTGTAGCTGGGTGGGAAAAGAGATGGATTCATGCTTTTCTCAAGGGCATTAGTGTGAAGAGAAAGCAAAATAAAATACCAAAGAACAACAACAAAAAGACAAGGACTATCAGATCATTTTTTTTATAACTCAATGAGTAACCATTGCTTTTTACATTCAGTTACGTTGGATAGATCATTGATTTAATGCAAATGTTTTTTTGTTATGTTTTAGAAAATTCTTTCAAATAAAATGATAGATTTTAAAAATTTGTTATCACTGATAAAAGGCAATTTTAGATTTAGAGAAATACTGCACAATTTTGAGTTAAACATCTATCCAAACTTGATCTACCATTCTCTTGCCAGTCAAAGTGGAAATTATCTAAAAATAATAGAGGATTTTTCAAAGGAAATATGTTTTTCAGGTCCTTTTATTGTAGTATGCAGTTTACTTGATGGGCCTTTTCACTAACACTTTTTTTTCATTGAGGCATTTGCTAAGGAGTCAACCCAAAGAATTATGTACTCATTTCTGTGTAGATTGATGGAGGGATCATTTAGGTCATGCCATATAATTAGGATTCAAATTTTTCATTCACTGATTTACTTGTGAATGTGGAAATACAAATAGTTCCATCATGACGGGTCAGCAGAAGATAATCAGAATTTTCTGATTGAAATATTTTATTAAATGATTTGTGAATATACAAGCAATCCCTTTATTTTATATTCTCTGCAAATGACTGGAGAGCATATTGGTCAAAATCAGTGAATCATTGACTTAATTTTATCATTGATGTTATGTCAAACGAATATTTCCAAAGAACATGCTATCAAAAGCATCTTTGTCCTCTTCATGGTCATCAGAATGGCCATTGCTGTCAGTATATTCCTGATGCACTGTTTCCACTGGGCCCTGCTGACATGTCAGCCAAATGGATGGGGTCCTTTTCTTTTGCACGTCAACCAGGAAAAGCACTGCTGACGATAGACCTTGTAGCACATTGCTTCAAGTCATAGCAGGAGCTCCTCGCATTGCAGTTTCCTCCATGATGGTCTTGGTCAGCTCATAAGAGTCCTGTGAGAAAGGCATCTGAATCACAACAGGAATAGTTTGAGATTGGATGTGTGAACTCTCATATCTAATTAATGTTTTGTTGTTTCTTTCTGAAATTTTCTTGTTTTTTCTACTTTCTTTTTTGTATTTCTGCTGCTCGTATACATTCTTGATGTCTGACACTTTTTCTGATGAAATTCCCCCAAAATCGCACACTGAAAAACTCCATATCCTAAAATTAATGAAAAGAAAATTATCAAGAAATTTTGAAAAGAAAAAAATGAATAAAGTATAAAAAATTTGAATAGTTTAATATTCCTAAAGTAACACAGTGAAATTTCGTAATCTTTAGGAGATTAGATTGAACAATCTTGGTAATTGTGGTAAATTGTGTTATGATGATAATTAGGATTAATGTTGCTCTTATATTAAAATGCGTAGAGAAATGGCCATTTGGATGGTGTAATAGTTAGCACATCTGCCTCATATGCAGAAGGTCATAGTTTTGATTCAAAGTATGAGTGAAGAGTGTGGAAAACTCTTTGTAAGATAAAATTCCTCCTGCTCTAGGTGAAATAGTAAGGCAGACTTGGATCTCTAGCCTTGGGAAGGTAACCAGTGTAGGAGAAGGACAACTCTGATTCCAAACCAGAAAGTGGAACCCCTTAAGATGGTTTGATGTCAAATTTGATATCCTCCTGGCAGCTCCTGCAGCTGAAATGATGCCATATATATTGTTCTCTCTGCTTTCTTCAGAATAACATTAGTAAGGCTGTGAGAAAGATTCTGACAAATGAGTTTCTCAGGCATGCGCCCGGGAGGGACACTCCAGTGTTGTTCCATTGTCTGTAGAGACAGAATTCAGACCATTCATATATAGAGAGAAACATATCACCTTGCTTCTATATACAACAGTTCACCAATGTTAGCCAACAAGTGCAAGAAGCTTATAGATGGCTACAAGAAACATGTTGAGGCAGTCATTGTTGCCAAAGGGGACACGCAACCAAATATAAAGGGAGGGTGCCAATATTATTGTCCTGGTTGAATTTTTGATTTCGTCTATAAAATTACTAAATGTAAGTTGAAAAATGATGTTTTTTTGTTAAATTGCTTTGGGCATCCTTTTTGAATATTCTGGTAATATAAATTTGGGAAATTTCCATTTATTTCTGAGGATATAGTACAGGTTACGCTAAAAATTCATGGGTGCCAATAATCCTTAGCAGTGCTGTATGTATTCGGTTGTGTTCATCTTTCTGTTTGTCCACATGATATCTCCAACAGTACCTAATGAATTTCAATGAAATTTCGTGGTAGGATGGGCAATGGAGTAAAAAAAAATGGTTGAATTTTGCGGCAGATCCAGGAATATTTTGTTGGACTGAGACGTATTCATCTATTTTTTTTGTCATACATTTATGTTTATGCTAATGACTGTTCACACAATATCTCAAAAAGTTCTCAATGATTTTCGATCAATTTCGTGGAAAGATGAGGAGTAGGCTGCAAAAGAAATGAGTACATTTTGGAGTAGATACTGGTACAGTGACAAAAGCTTGTGTCTATCCACATGATATTTTTATAAATTCTACAGGAATTTTAGTGTAATTTTGTGGAAGTATGGGCAATAGGCTATGGAAGAAATGATTAAATTCTGTCCTGAATCCATGCACTATCACTTCTCTGACAATGACATTGGCAAAGGTTTGCATTCTCTGATTTCTTTCTGATTTATATATGCAATGATGAAAATAGATGGTGAATTTTTATAATAAGATGAGTATTCATGTAATGGTTAATTGATCAAGAGAATGAAATGACTATCATGTAAATGAATAAATTTGATATGTCCTGTCTCAAATTAGAACTAGATTTGAATAGTTATCAAGTATGTGTCTTGGAAATTATTCAGTTTTATCTAGTGACTTTATTTAAGAATAGCACAAATAATTTTGAAAAGTTCATATTTTTCTAGAACAGTAAATTTTAACTAGAATTGCACAGAATAAAAACAAAGACCATGTGTATTTTGTTGGAAAAATTTAGAGACTGCTACAAAATTTTACTTGTACTGAATAGTATTTGCATTTATTTTGATAAACATTGTCATCATGAAATGAGGTTTTGTGTTAAGATATGACTCATAGGTGGGTTGGGATATTTTTTTGTGAATGATATTCTAGTCCCTGGTATTATTTTTGATATACTGAAATCTGAGCATGTGGTCCTCAAAAATAATTAAAGTATAATGTTAAAAGGAATCTGTCATGGTCCCTGGGTTCTTGTCTTCATACTAAAAACCAATCATGTAACATGTATTTTGTTGGCATAGGAATAACAGTAATTAAGTTTCTAGCATATAATTGAAAAGTTTGCTTCAACTTTGAAAGCTAATCATAACTCAGTGTGTAAAAAGCAAGCAGATTGACATAAAGTTATGAAAGTTGTTGATGTCATGAATATTGCCAAGTGACCTATTTAGTATTACCATTAGTTTTTAAGTGATAGCAAAACTAATACAACTTTTTTGTTTAGTATATTTAAACAACAAAAATGTAAAGATTACATTATTTTGTTTGCTTACTTATATCATATTTACCCCTACCAAGAAAGTTGGAGAAGTATATATATTTGGTCATGTCTTTCTTTCTATCTGTCTTTCTATCCATACAATATCTCTAAAAATACTCAATAGATTACAATGAATTTTTGTGGAAGGATGAGCAAAGAGTTGAGGAAGAAGTAGTTGAATTTGGAGGCAGATGCAGGAATTCCTTTTTGATTGAGAGATATTTTTCCATTTTTCTTTTCATACAATTGTACAAGCCTCTTACTGTCTGCACGTTATCTCCAACAGTTCTCAATGGATTTTAATTAAATTTTGTGGAAAAGTGGATGATGAGCTATGTGAAGAGTAATTGAATTTTGGGCCGTATTCGTGCAAGATTACGTTACAGATGCTAAAAGGCTGATGTTGATGATGATGAAAAATCATAAATCATCAAAATTCATATCAATATTCTTGCATATCAAGTTGTATACATATATCTGCATGTGTATTTTTTATGTAAGTTATGTATGCTTAAGTGTACTTGAGTATATGCATATTATTCAATTTGCATTAGTGTATTGATAGGTATGCATGTGCCATATGCTGGGACATATTGATACATATGATTGAGTAGGGATGTGTATCAGTAAGCATATGCATTATATTGGTGTGCACAAGCATGAATGTGAATGTGAGTGTGTGTGTGCATTTGGCTAACCTTTAATCAGATCTCTGATGGCTCAATTTAACATAAATTATTGCATGGACATATGACTGTTATAAGAGATCAAATGATACAGAAAATCAATAAGCAAAACATATCACTTGTCATAATATTGATGATAGTTATTATAAATGCAGTATCAGTAACAATGATTACAATGATAATTGCAATTATAGTCTTGACAAAAACCAAAAAAGGTAAACAAAAAATATTCTGAAGCATATTTCCACAGAGAAAACATCAGACAGCTAGATTACACCATAAACTGTTTATGACAGATGGGAACTAAAATTTATTAAACTATCATAAACATTTTACGAGAAAGTATGATAACAAAACTATATTCATATATCAAGCATGTCTTTATGTATCTACTTGACAATCTTTTTGAATCTATTCATGTACATCTCAATCACTTTCTGTCTGACTATCTACCTCTCTATCTTGATCCATTCATATTGATTTATCTTTCTATTATCCTGGTCAATTCATATCTATCTATATCTCTTTGTGAATTCATATCTATCTATCTATCTATCTATCTATCTATCTTGGTCAATCCACATCTATTTATCTATCTGTATATCTTGGTCAATTCATATCTCCATCTATTTTGGTCACTTTATATCTGTCTATCTTGGTCACTTCATTATCTATCTATATATATATATATATATGTATATATATCTTAGTCATTTCATTATCTATCTATCTATTTTGGTCAATTCATATCTGTCTTGGTCAGTTTATATATATACATATGTATAATCTGACAGAATGATTATAAATTGAATTATATAATACAGAAACTCTTATTTGAAATTATCTCCTGTCCTTGTACGGTTAATGAATAACTCAGCCTAGACAATGTAAATAAAATAAACTATTAAAGAAAATGGGGCTGCGTTTAGTTCAATGGTAAGAGCAATGCTATGTTGAAGTGGATAAGTTATTGGTTGCAGGTTTGATTCGTGCAGCAGCCCCATTTTTTTTAATAGTATGTTCTACTAACATATTATTTCTAGATAATTGTTTCAGCTCCAAATTCCCATTTTCTGCTCATTTTCGGTCTGTGGCTGATCTATTTGTTTCTTTCAATATAACAATAATGTTACTGAGAAATGGATATATGATCTGACAGAATGATCATAAATTGTGTTGTATTATTACATCTAAACTCTTCTTTGAAATGATCATCCGTTATTACACAGAATGTATCACTTGGCGTAGACAATGCAAATATAATAAACAATTAAAGAAAATGGAGCCGCTGCAGGAACAAAACCTTATATAAACCATACATATATATATATATATATATATATATATATACATATATATATGTGTGTGTGTGTGTATATATATATATATATATATATATAATGTATACGAATGTATATAAAACATAATAGTGTACATTCATATTTTTGTGTATGTGTATATGCAGCGTTAATGTTCTAATTATAGATTAAATTCATAATAGATATGCAAAAAATGCATATCTTATTAAAAGCATATTACAAAATATGTAACATAAGATGAATATAAATCATTAATCAATTAGTTATGAGATAGGAGACTGTAAATAAAAAACATGAAAAGCAAAATTAATAAATAAAACTTTGCCCAATATAAGCTGTTTGAGTTGAAAGAAAAAATTTAGAGGATAATTTCTCTGTTGTATGTTGTCAGGAAAACATATTTCTACAATTTTATTGACTTTTCAATTATTGATCCGTTATAAAACTTGATAAACTTCATTTCCTTTGAGGTGAATGGACATGATCAAATAATGATTATCAATATGCAGGATGATACATGCAATTCCATGAGGAAACAAAAAAAAAATATGGAACCAGAACAAGGAAAACAAAAGCCAAAAGAAAGAAAAAAAAAACAAAGATGAAATATATATATATTCCCCTGTTAAAGTACACTGTGCAGTATTATGCACTAGAGGCTTTTAAACTCAGTAGATATTTTTATAGTACAAAACTACTCTGACCATACTGATTTTAACTCATCAAGAAAATCAAGCATAAAACAAGATTTGCAAATAAAGGAAAAAATGGTACATCAGCCATAAATGAGTGAAATCTTTATTTACAAATCATTGTGCTCTGCGCTCATTTATTTCATTTAAAACAAAATGTCCCTTCCTATTTTCCATTCCTAGTAGTAACCATTCAATGAGGCTTTCGTATTTTCAAACCAGATGTTCTCAAAGAACTGAAAATGATTTTGAAATTGCAAAGATACGTTCCTTAGGTCAGCTTGACATGCAAACTGACTTGCTCATATTTGGTCAATTTTGTTTCCTCTCATGCTTATACAACTTTTATATATTTTGATTTGGTTTTATGACCTTGGGGAGGCCATGTCCAACAACAGACCTTAAAAGGCTAAATAAAAAAAAATCTGTTGACAATAAATTTGGTTTTATGTACTTTGAGAAGGGCAGTGCAGAATGGTTTAACATCATTGCACAAAAGACAGAATTGTCTGTTTATGTTCCCTTTATATTAATGCCCATAATAAAGGCATGAATCCATTTCTTCCTCCAATAATGGGTAAATAGTAGGGTATTTGAAGTCCTTTATTTAGCCCTGTAATGCAGTACATGTAAGAAAGGTTGTTCTGGCAGAAAAAAGCCTACAGCATGTCTGTCTTATTAGCTGGTCCCAAGTCTGGATTTGGGAGATGGATTTGGCACTGGGTTAGCAAGTCTACCCTTTGAACTTTACTTGCCACTGAAACTGCAGCAGAATGCTTGCAGCCCTATGCTATACAAGGAATAAAGAACAAATCAACAATACTTTGAGAAAATGAAATTTCTTTAAGAAAAATAGTGCAATTTTGGATAGTTAATTTGCAATTGAAACTACATTGAGAGCATATTTAATTTATTTTTTTTTGTGTAAGGGCAATGATATTTTAATGCAACTGAACTCTCCACAATCTAAGAGTCTGATCGGTAAGCAGAATAGATGTCCAAAATAAAAGACCAGATTTCAAATTTCTAAATTTCAAGATAAGGAGCTTTCCACTGAAAATATCAGTGCAGTATGCTACAAAAACTGTGAATTCCTATTCTGGTCTTCTATATGCTGTCTGCTTTGATGTTCTAAATATTGGTCATTCTTGGAACTTGAAAAATGAAAAAAACCCTCAAATTTCACAGGTAGTGACTTTCATTACTAAATAAAACATAACAATGTTTCGGTATATGTTTTGTGGTTGATACATATGGATATTTCTAGGTAATTGACATCTCAAGTTTCTGTTGTTGATCCATATTGGGGAAAAAATACATTGCCTGATCACTGTGTAATGCATGTAACATTTAAATACTATTTCTTTTTGCAGTTCCCCAATGTAACACCAGATGAACATAACCTTTTTAATTAGAAGCTAGCCTATCTTAGCATCTAGAAGAGCTAGAAAGACCCAAATTGTGACATTTTGTAATGAATTGACAATATCTTCTTCTTTGCCAGGCAGAGCTTCTTGGAAATTCCAATGAAATTTAGCGCCCACTTTAACATTCTTTTCTGAAAAATTATATTTCATAGAGCTATGCTGATAAAATCTTCTGAATCTACATAAAAAGTTGACCATGACAACAAATTTTCTGTTCAGTAGAATGAATGGAGATTTTGAACTAAAATTTTACAGGATTTCATTTCAGACCCAAAAGAACCTTTCACTTGGAGAGGGTTAAGTGGTACATTTGATATGGAATGACCCTCATGTATTTGTAACACAAATTATTAGAAAACATTATGAATCCAATAATGCTAATGGAAATTTTGTACATATTCAAGGTCATCTATCATAGGTAAAATAAGAAAGCCCATTGAGCTTATAAAACTATATTGTAATGGACAGACAGTTGACATCAATGAAAATTGCTCAATCATGGAAAAGGCATTAATCCCTGAAAGAAAGGTTAATTTTGCTTTATTACACATTATTTTGATCTAAAATATTTAACTGAGAATCTTGAAGAAAGAGGCAAGTACTAAAAAAGTCCGAAAAAACTCTCGAAAAGGTTAATTTCAGATTTGTAAGACATATGATGTTTCTTTGTAAAACACTTAACACCAAATACCTGTACTCACAAAGGTTCAATAACTTTCAATTCACAAAACTACTGTAATAGTCAGAAGACTCATCAAATAATTAAAAAATCAGTATTGTTTTTGAAAACACACTTCACAGATTTTTTTCAGTTTCTAAAAACGTTCCAAATTTCCTCTCTATCTCAATGTAACGTAATGCTACTAACTTGGCTCCTACAAGAAACTAGTCAAAGGAAAGGGGAGAAATTCCTGTTTCACAGAAAAGAGCAATGACCAAGGACCAAAGAACCATAGAAGAATAAATGATTAGATAGAGTAGTTCTAATAGATATTAACCTAGGACTACTATTCTGAAGTGTAAGACACATATTGTGAATTGGGTCTAAACTTGACTGAGCTGACAACATTGTCCTCTTTGCTATGAACCTTTATGATCTTCAAATAATATTTGACAAACTAAATAAAGCAAGCAAGAAAGTTGGCCTCCAAATGAACTTCAGCCAAACAAATGTCATGTACAACAAACATGTTAGGGACAAAGACACAAGATCGCAATTGAAAATGCTGAGCTAGAGAGAGTAGATACCTAGGATACCTAGGATATCTAGGATAGTGAATCTCCATGAAGTCATCAAAAGAAGAAGAAATCAAGCGGAAAAATCACACTAGGTTGGCAAACTTTTGGTTGAGCAAACTCGACCTTTAAGAGCAAGAAAATCCCTGTAGTTCTGGAGAGAAGGGTATACAACCAATGTGTCCTACCAATGGTCATGTATGAAGCTGGAACCTAACCAAAAGATTGACCCTCAAACTGAGAACCCTGCAACATGCAAACGAGAAAATCATGCTCAACCTCACATGGAGTGATCACAAGACAGCACTGTATATTAGGGAAAAGAGAGGAGTCCAGGACATCATAGAAACTGTTAGAAAGCTCAAATGGCAATGGGCTGAACCTGATACACGAATGGCAGATAACCGCTGGACATCACGACTCATAACGTGGATCCTCAGAGATCAGATGTGAGGCTGTGGCCGATAGAAAGTAAGATGGCATGACAAGCTACAAAGATTCAGAAAGTACTGGCTCTGCTATGCCCATGATAGAGAGATTGTACAAATCTTAAGGAAGGTCTATGTCCTACGATGGACACTAACAGACAGATTATGATGATCAAAGACCTTTTTTTTCATTGCAGGTGCTCTTCAGCTGACAAAAGCAAAAAAGATGACGATATTACTTTGAATAATTCATGGAATAATAAGTTGTAAAAAACTACCTAACTATAGATCACTTAGCAACAAAATATCATTGCCAATGATAAACAGTACCTAAGTATAACTTTGCCTTAATCTTCAAACTGCAGAGGAAGCCGCCTATTATAATCACAGATAATGTTGTCAGTCAGGTATTGATATCAAAATCAGTCTCTCCGAAACATTTTATTTAAAGTGATACAAATAGGTGACTTCCTTTATCTATCCTTTACTTAATGTTATCAGCCTGTTATTGTTATCTAAAAGACTCTGTCCCAAAGTTATTACAATAAGTGGCTTCCTCTGTAGTTACTTGTTCAGCTTCATCAGATCACTAAAATCAATAGTAAATGTGTTACTTTTCATAACAGTGTGATGTAGATTAAGTTTATGCTCATGCTTGGTGGCTAAGTTGTATATTCCCTTCCTGCATCAGAGGTCACTGTTCAAGCCCATGTAGAGTCAAGATTCTTATGCCAATTCTTGAAACTGGCAAGATTGATGCGACATGCTTTCTCTCTCACCATGTGGACTTGCATGAGGCTTAGAGACTTAGTAATTATTAACACTTCTGCATTATTAAGTTGACATTTGTTCACTGATTTGAATATTATAAAGATTACTTATTTATGAAAAATAATAATCTGAAACAAATGAATATGAGCACCTGCATGATGCTACTTCTCTGAGATGCAAATGGAGACAACAGATAAAAATCCATTTATCTAATATTTGATTAATCATATCACAATTTTTTTTATGAAAGATTTAGCTGTTTTTTAAGTGAATGACTTTGTTTTTATTGCTGTTGAAAGAATTTCTTTTGATGGGAAAAGGGATTTTCGCTTTAATATAAAGGGCAACTGAAAAGTCAACTATTCAGATACAAAAAATAAAATTCAAATTTAGTCAAATGACAAAGATTCATTTCTCTCTTAGATTTGATCAAAATTTTAAAAAAAAATGCACTTTGTTACACACAGGCACACAGTGATAGAACCAGCTGCTAAAAAACAATGGCAACCAATTCATGACAAGCTCATTCACTAACAAACAATTATTCTTAGAAAGCTTTCAATAGAAATGTACATTTTTGCAATTTACCTTATTTTGAAAGGAAATCCAGTACAGGGGAAGGATAAATTGATGATAGAAAGCAAGTACCTAAAACTGTTTGAAACATGAAGTTATATTGTTTTGCATTTGTAAAATTCTTATGAATGATAAGATTGTTTTCAACTTCGTTGCAGTAGATTTGAGTTTGGCAAAAAATTAGCTATAAAGATTGGAAATAGTCACATTTATTTCTTGACCTTTCTCAGAACATATGATTATTTCCATTGTATAAAAAAATCATTGGTGTGTTAATATCATGTAACTAGCTTTTCTTGTATATGTATTTGTTATTAATTGCTGTAAACTCCTCATGGGACATAGGACTGCGACCAAACCATGCCAGCAGTTCTGGGCAGCTCCCTTCAGTTAGGCCCATGTCAGTCCATCTACTTTTGCCTCACTCTTGACTGATGTTCTCCAGGTCTGCTTTTGCTCCCTATCTCTTCTCTTCCCCCACAGATTCCAGTCTGCCATTTGATCTGGTTTCACACTCTCAAGGGTTCTGATATTCCAGGTTCTTATCCTGTGAGCCTGCTGTTGTTACAATAGCAAGTAGGTTCTATGGGGTCAAATTGCTTGTCCCACACCCAACCCTCCTCTTTTACTCTGGCTCGAGACTGGCAAGATGACCCTATGGAACATCTTAGTGCAGTTACATGTATACGTGTAGCAGAATATATCTAATTATACACTCTTCCATCAACTGTAATAGGATATTGTTTCACAATAAATGAGCAAAGATCAGACAAAGATGTCAACTATCTGACCCTTCTATGACTTTATTTCTCAATTAATTCCAACCAAAACCTATTTCAGGTTATCTGCCATTTTCTTTATCTTCAATCCTCAAAGATGAAAAAGAAATTATTTGTACTTCAAATGTTTCTGCCAATATCTGCTTCTTTCTTGCTCTAATCTTTCTTCACTGAAACTAATAAATTTTCTTTTTATTTTTGCTTGATCAATAGATTAGAGTATCACAAATTTAGACTTTATCAAGAGTTACATTTAAGTCTTTTTCTGTTGCAGGGAAATATGGCTATTGGTGGAAATCGCAAAGTCTGATAAAATTGTTGACCCTTTGATTATGATTTTGCCAAAAAAATGTAAAAAGAGATAAGCTTCTTTTAAGTGGAGTAAGTAGATTATAAGAAATAAAAAATAATTTAATCTAGGAAAATAGGATTAGAGGAAAAATAACAAAAGGATCAATGACAAAAATATAATAGCTCTACCTGAAGGGATATTCTTGTAGACTTTGGAGGTATCTGAAAAATTCTTTAAAGGAATGTTAACAGGTTTTTGAAAAGATCAGAAGTTTTATATCTATGTATTCATAATATGTTTAAGATTTTTCCTATTGGTTTATACCTGATAGATCATTTGCATATTCATTTGTAAGTATGAAAATACACACACACACTCTCACACACAGAAAAATACATTCATGAATATACATACTCTCTGTCTTTCACACGCACACACATACACACATGTGCAAACAGCAAGAAAGGGTAGAAAATGCTATATAAGAATAGTCTAAACATATTTGGCAAGGAACAAAGTTCAGTCTTGGATTGAGAGCAAAATGAAAATTACGTTTAAACCGAACAAGAGCTAAAAATTGCTGCTTTTATTATTTATTTTCTCTACGAAGTAAAATCAATTTAAAAGGAAATACTCAGCTTCAGTTTGTTACATCCCATTGGTATTTTATTGCACGAGCAAAGAATGAAAATGTTATCTATGATAAAAGGTACCCATCCAAGTAAACAAAACATAAACATATATACTTACTAAAAAGCCTTGCTTCTTTCTGATTGTATAAGATTTGGAAAAGGTAAAGAATGACATTTTGATCTTACTCCGTATATTAGAAATCTATAAGTCCTCTTATCCAACTGTGTACAGTTTCATGCAGGGATAGATAATAAAATAAACTTGTTTTATAGAAAGATATCTAAAGAGAGGAGCCAAAAAGGGTTGAATGAATTTCTTTTAAGTGGATCATATACATTTGCGCATTGCTGTCTTGCATATGAACACAGATAAAAGCGCAAATATATTTCAGTATTTTATTTTTTAGATTTTTATACTGCTTGATGAGAGAGATTTTCTGGACCAGGGTTTTGGATAAAAACAATTATTGATAGGAGTCTTTTCATAGAACCAAGGCTGTGGCTACATATCGCTAAACTCTAACCTTTACTGATTTTTCTGTAAGTATGGACTAGATCTAATCTCCAGTATCAATGTTAGTATTATGATTAAGAATTGTGATATTATGGGCATGTTATTAGTGGTGGCAGATAAGAAAAATGATTATAAATGAAAGAAAAGTTAACCTTACATGCATTTAATCAATCAATAGACTTAATAAATAATTAAATCTGTTTTTCTCTTTTAATATTTATGGCTTTGATTTACAATGAAGCATGTATATATGTATAAATAAATAATGATATATACCCACTTGCACTTGTGTGGGTGTATGTACGTTAGTGTGAATAATAGAGCTAATTATCTAGCCTCTATTGATTAATTGTCTTGTTTATGTTTTGGCATTACCTCAGCCCAGTAGCTGAACAGCTGGTAAAAGACATAAACCCAAAGATCTCTCACAAAATATGAATATCTTTTGGATTTTTTTTTTCAATTCAATCTGCAATCTATAGAGATATTTCAATTTATCAATCTTCACAATTACAGGGTCAGATTCTGTGGACAAGAAAAATGGCAATTAATTTCAGAATATGCAAACTTACAAAATAGTGCCTTGTTCAAATATAATCTGTATTTATGTGTATATAAATACATATATGATGAAGAAATGCATTTATTTTACATACTTCAATGTCATCTCCTTCTTTGTCAATGCACTTTATTCAGGGACTAATATTAATCACATAGTTATTAATTATTTACTACTATTTTCCTTCATCTTAATTTTTTAGTTGCTTTTCATCACAACTTAGGACATCAATCAACAGCAGTTAGTAAAAAGTACAGATCGGGAATAATAAGCTGCTGGTGAGATTTGAACACACATCTCTTCTGCCTTGGGAAACACCCAGCTGCTCTTACTGCCTGAGCTACAAGAAACTTATCTTTTGTAGAAGATCAAATCTTACCCTTAAACCTACTCTCTAATCATCATCTACGATAAGGACAAAATGGTGCTGAATGGTTCAGTCTATGATCTGAAACAAATTCAAAAGGAATGGGTTAGATAAATGACACCAAGTTGCCAAGAAATAACATTTGCTCTATGTAGGGTTTATGCATAGAAAAAGCCTTAAAAAAACAGGTCTGCTCCTTTATGACTGATGTCTGTCAACATCACCTAGTAGGTTTGTATGTTGTATCAGAGTCTATACACTGTAAACCCTTTACAACACAGGAGTTGGGGTCCATAATTTTCTACTGCATTACAACTAAGTCCATGTTGTAACAAACTTTTCATTTTTACAAACCTTCATCCCAGCTTATCCCATGGCTGCATAGAGAATGCTGGGTGTTATTTCCCGATGGCAAATGAAAATGAGTGTAAATCTATATAAGATAATCTATTAGTATCACTTACTGTAAACATGTAACATCCAGACACATCCCTTACTTCTTCAAAACCAACTGTTGTAATTTGAGCAGAAATGAACAGAGAACCATGAGGATGGAGTTAGGATGAGGCTATCCCAACAGGAACACAGAAATAAATTCAAATATTTTTAAAAAATCATGACACTTCACCAGAAAGTCATGTTTTAACAAAACTTAGATTCATGTGTAGCTAGTGTCAAGTAATCTTCTTAGCGACAGTTGAAAGGGAAAAGGGGCAATGAGTTTCATAATTGATTACTGAAATGGTTTTTCTCTTATTTATTTCCATTGTACAGTTGGTGTAAACTTCTTGGTCTCTCTTGTTTACCATACTTCTATTCTATTGACAGGGCCAAATTTAACATTGATGGGGTTAGTTCATAACAATTCTTAGGGGTCATTCCATTTTTTTGAGAGCTAAATATAACAATTTATAATTTGAGGTTCATGCTTATCAGATCTAAAGTGTGCTTGAATTTTGGTTCGAACCTATCTTTTTTTTTTATGCTCTCTTCATAGTAGACATCTGTTAATATAATCTATACTCCAAGGATGACTGAGCAATACTATTTTATGAATCTTTCCAGAGAGATTTTTCCCTTTTTTCGAGACTAGTAGATACCTTTATCCAGTTTATGTTGCGAGTGCAGCTGTGTGAGTGTCAGTGGGTCAGTCCCTAAAAACAACGTGACTATAGGTTCTGGCTTTTGATAAAGGTTTTTAGAGCAGCAGTGAATCTATCTACAATATGCTTACTTGTAATCAATATTAACTAACTCTTTTGAATATAATGTTTGGAACTTTGTCAATGAGACAAAGTTTACCACTCTTTGTCTTTAGTTAGTCTAATGATTAACTTCAATGGTTTTTTCAAAGTTTACCTTTTGATTTGTTTCAAAATCATCTTATAAATATGTGCACAAGAATGTGCACAAGTGGATATATACATTTATTTGTGTATATATACACATGTAAATATCTTCATCTCTCTCTCTCTATATATATATATATATATATATATATATGTGTGTGTGTGTATATATATATATATGTATATATAGTTTAGAAAGCTTCACAGCTTTAAAAAATGAACGCATTAAAAAAATTTTCTATATTTGTTGATATAATTCATATAATTTTTTTCAGTTTTTCCTGTTTTGAATTTGTTATTATGGTAGTATGTGTAAATTTTCTCTTGTTGGGATCATCAGTTGTTTACCATGTAAACGTTTCAGGGACTTGAAAACAAAACAGTTATAATAACGTGACACCCTAGCTAGTTGATCAAACACCACCTCCGTTCAGCTACTAATGTATAACTTATGTCATACATGTAGTTTTTTATTTTATAGAGAATATAAAGTCTCCCTCTTTCTCTTTCTCTCACTCTTATATATGTATATATATATATATATATATATATATATATATATATATATATATATATATATATAAATACCCACACACACTCACACTCGTATATTTTTTGCTTATATTGTGTATGCATATATATTTGTATATATGTATATTTATGTTCTGGTGTGCTCCTATGTATCTTGTCACATGCATCTACATGCAAGTCTGTACGTATCTATCCATTTGGGAACCTCATTATGGAGCAATAGTTAGTAAACTAATTCTGAAGACTGCTACTACTGTGTAGTAGTGTGTTCAATCCTTACTGGATGAATCAAATCTGCGTCCTTGTTTCACACTAAGCTTTGTAAGCTCCTGTCTATCTATCTTCCTCTCTCTCTCTCTCTCTCTCTCTCTCTCTCTCTATATATATATATATATATATATATATATATATATATATGGGAGAGAAAGAGATAGAAATTGACTTATAGAAGAAAGAAATTGATTAATTATTCTGTTTATGAACATATGTGATTTGAGGAATCCAGATTTGTGTATTGAATTCAACTGCAGTGAGCATTGGATTGCTCTTCTATTTATCTTGCTTTTGAATATCTGGATTGGCTGGTATTCATCACATTTACATTTACACATTTGACAAACGTACCTAAATCCTTATTTTGTGCTCACAAGAGCAAACATACACATTGCTGCATTATCTTTGTCTCTCCTTGTATATACATTCACACAAACTCACACATGAATGTAAATGCAAACTTGCAGATGTACATATAATTTTACAAATGGTTTTATAAAATTAATTTCAATTCAAATGTTTGCATGCAAATTGATGGAGACTATATTCATAATCATCAGCATGTATTGATGCATATTTTTTTTCTTGATATATACTCAAACATACAGGATTATTAGCACCCTGAATTTTTTGTATAAACTGTGCAATATCTTCAGAAATAAATGGAAATCTACCAAATTTTCATCATCAGAATATTTAAATAGGATACCCTAAGCAATTTAACAAAAAAATCATTATTTTTCAACTTACTTTATTAATTAAAAGTAATTTTAAAGAAGAAATCAAAAATATGACCTGGACAATAATATTGGCACCCTCCCTTTATATTTGGTTGCAAGTCCCCTTTGGCAACAATGACTGCCTCCAAGTGTTTATTGCATCCATCTATAAGCATCTTGTACTTGTCAGCTTGTAGTTACTCCCATTCCTTCTTTGTTATTTGTTCAGGCCTTTGAATGTTTGCAGGATTTATGTAGTGTATGGTATGCATTGAAAACATGATTCCAGACTTCTTCTTTCTCAGAGAATTTACAATTGGATGGAGATTAAGACTCATTTTCAGTACCTATAATAAATGAAAAATCTTTATATATGTATACATATATATATATATGAATATATAGATATATATATATATATATATATATATATATATATATATATATATATATATATATATATATATATATTAAAATGGTTTGTATTTTTATGAGATTAAATCTCTTGAAGATGTATACATATATATCCTGAGTATGTGTTTGCTAATCGGATATGTGTATCAATACATTCATAGAAAGAAAGAATTTTATACCTCTAGAGAAATATCTATAAAAAGATATGTATGGATTTTTTATGCGTATACTTGAATATATATATATACATATATATATATATATATATTGGTAGGTTGGATAATGGCTTAGCGGAGCTAATTATGTTGGGAATTGCATTGATGAAATAGATTTGAAAGGGAAAAGCCATAAATGGTTGCAATAAATTTTTCCATTTCCAACGCTTTCTGCAATGGCATTTACTATTACATCTATCATTAACTCTCGACTTCATGCTTTTTATAATCAATGCTATGTATTATATATTATCTTTCCTAACCACAGCCTTTGCAAAATAAAGAACCTAATAAACTGTCAAAAAATGCATCAAGTAAAATTTCGTATATTATATTACTGAGTGAAAAGGAAAAGTAGAATATATAAAAAAAATGATAATTTTCCAGATTTTTTTCCATTCATAAGATATATTTCAAGAGTGATGGCTGTATTAATTTGTGTCCCCAAACCTTATGAAAGTATGAAACCAAATTTGATTGATTTGATGCTGGTTGAAAGGTATTGTACAGTGTCTTCAAAAATGATGCAGAAAACTCTTCACCATTATTATCTCTTTTTTTCTCTCATTTTTTTTCCACTTTATTGTAAATTAAATGATTGTTTGTCCAGTTTCTCCTTTTTCCTTTATTCTATTCCAAACAAGTCATGAAATATATTGCGATTTCTGTACAATAGTCATAAAATGCAATGTTTTTATTTATACATAGATATGATTTAGATAGTTGATGTTTCTTAAGTATTCAAGATGATTAGTTGTTGTAGTCAACTCTTAAAAGATACCTGATGAGTGGTATTTCTTGCCAAAAGGTGACCAGGAACTACAAAAAGCAAAGTTTTCATCATCATATACCTTCGAGTCTTGTCTTTAGTGTCATCACAGACAATGTAACACTGTGATGTTACTGGCTTGCATGCTATTGACCAAAGCTTTAAAACTTTTGGCATTGGCAACACACTTGTGAGGAATACATTTTTTGTGACACATTACTTGATTTTTGTTAGCCAAGCCAGATGTAAAATGTCATCCCAACAGTTCAACTGACTCAGGAAAGAGTATCTTTTGGAAAATCTACAAAATTATACATAATTTCATGGCACACCTAGAGATAATCAGTGACACACTAAAATATCACAACACACAGTTTGGAAAGCTCCATTAGACCATTTCTAGACAAGTTCTCTCTCTCTATCTATCTATCACAATCAAATTATTGGCTATTTTATATTACGGCTAATCATAAAAACTTCCTGTGCTTAATGATGATCGATTGTGCATAAATTATTACATTTTAAAAAAATTTTCCCAACTTGAATGCAGTAATTTTTTTCAGAATTACTTCAAGTGCTGTATTCTTTAAATTCACCTTAAATGCTCTGTGATAGAATGAAGAAAATTCAAAGCTAAAATAGACAGGTGAAACAGAATTTTTTTATTCATATCTTATCTAACATTATTTTATTTGTTTTTTAAATAGAAATATTTCAGTTATTAACTGAAAATTGAAACCAGACTTTCAGCACTTAGAGTTTCTTTTCTTAGAGATCTGCGGCCTCAACAAAAAGAGTTTTATATTAGGATTCCAGTAGTTCTAAACATTTTCCCATATGGCACAAATAAGTACCTTTCAAATACTGCAATTGCACAATATAGAAATGTTTTGCTTGATTTGTGTACACGTTACATGCCAGACTCCAAGATGAACGGTTTACATGAGTATTTGAAGGACTAACACTCACTGCAAATCCTTAACTATCAATGTTGAGCTTCAGTAGACAAGGTAATATGTTGTTTGTTTTTTAAAATCAAAGGTCCGCCTTATATGTCAGCATATGTCTTTAGTTGATACAGAAATTTAAAATTCCCATGGTTAGAGTATACATATTGAGCAGAAACATTTAAATATACCTATATATATTTAAAGAATACATTATGACACCAAACAAAGTAGTTCCTGAAAATCTTTTTTTGTCTGACACTCTTGATTACTTTGTCACATTTTCATTCTCTGAAGAGTGTCAGACAAAAAAAGCTTCATAGGAACTATTAGAAACTGTCAACCAAGGTTATCGCCAAAACAGTCTACTTAGGTTTCTTCAGTTTTTAAGCTGGTCTGGCTGGTCGTGTCTATATGTATCACACGTACAGGCCGCAACAATGAAGGGTTGAAAATTTTTACATTTACTCATCATCATCATATTTTGAAGGAACAGTAGATAGGTTTTTAGTGTGATGTTCAATTTGCAATGTAAGTTTATGCTAAATTGATCCCATTTTCCAATCTTTTAATTAATCATCCCCAACAGGACATGCTGCCTAAAGACAATGGTCATGTGACAGTTTCTATCGAGTGTTTTGTTTGGTATCATAATATATATATATATATATATATATATATATATATATACATATATTGTAAATATGTATGGGTATAAGTAGTTGTTTAATATGTATCTGCTATTCATGAGAAGCCAGCATATAAATGAATTTTTTTTTTTTTTTGAAAAGAACAACTTTTTTTGCATATTTCAATCTTCAACTGACTATTTTTTTCAGAATTTTGGGCCTTTTATTATTGATACTCTTTTGGTTTTAAGCATTTGTACTTAATCTTTTCATATTCCAAGTCATCTTCACAGCTGATTCTTTTCATATATGTCTATCAATTGTCTAATGGCTGCTGGCTTTCTGATGCATCCATCTGTCATCCTCAGGTTATTTTCTGTTGCCACTTGATTTGGAACTGGAATTTAATTAGCTAATAACGTAAAAGCTTTATGTTCAAACATAGCCTTTATGTGAAGATTTAATTACTATGGTTCTATCTCTATAGCATTTATGTAGAGATGTTGGCATGGTTTTTAGCACAAATAATACTGCACTATACTTATATAAAGGAAGTTTTACCTATAACCTTTCTGAGGCTCTCAAGCTTATTGCTCTAATTTGAAACTATTTTAATAGGAAAGTAAATAGTCTTTTAAAAGAGCTTGACTTTTATAAATGTTGTTCAAGTTTCCTAGAAAGGATGCAAGAAGGTTGCGCCAAGTGAAGGGGGCAAAGTCCAGGCAATTTGAAAATAAAAATTTGTGATGACCAATTAAAAAACTGAAAATTTTCTCAATGTGAATTGAATATACTTACTTTTTCCAACCTAAGATTGATTTAAAAATGGCTAGATTCTACACTGTTAATGAAAATCTGTTTTTCTTTTTTTTTTCTAACCGAACTTTGCCTTTTTTTTCCTGTAAGAAACAAAGAAACATAAGATTTTTCTAATTTTAAATAAGTTTCCAAAATGATGTTGAGGATTCTTCTTTGAGTCAGTATGTTTTTAAATGCCTGAGTAAAAACTTTTGATTGTGGTTTTAGCAATATCACAGAGTGAAAATGAACAAATACCTCACTTCTACTTTCTTAAATAAACCTGCTGAAAATTAGAGGTTATCTCATATTCATTAAAGATCTGAAGAACAAAAATTCAAAAATCTTTTTTTCATACAGCAACTAGAGGCCTTTTTAAATCTTAAAAGAATTGATCAATTTTACTCTTTTGTGAATTTTTACGTCATCAAGAAATACTACGGTATATGGTGCTTGAAAAGCTTTTCCAATATTATATCTTGAACAATTTATCATGCAAGTTGAATTCAGAACAGCTGTATGATTGAAAGGAAATGCAATATTCTATTAAAATATCATCTCAATCTTAATTTGCAATCAGTAGGGAATGGTCAATAGAAAGTTTTGATTTTTCAATGTAAAAAACTAAGTATATTTTCAAAAGTTTTGAAAACATAAAAGTTTGCTTTCTTGACTTCATTTTACCTAATACAGTAGTATCTTTGTCTTCTTGGATAAAGATGTTAAGATATTTGGCAAAATAAAGTCAAGTGCAAACTTTTTTGTTTTCAGGCTGACATGTTGGGATTTTAAAATATATTTCCAATTAGAATGCCCCGATTCAAAGTATGTGAGTGAAACAAATGCTAACAATTGAGGTTCTTCCAATTATCTGAAAAGTTTTCAAAAAGGCACAGAGAAAAATAGATGTAGAATTTTGAAAGTTTGCAATCACTGTTCCATTCACATTCCGACCAGGCATCACAACAGCTTTATCCGCAGAATGTTTATCTCGAAAATCTGCTATTAGAACACCCTGAATTGAAGTAAATAAATGAAATAAACGCTGACAACCACAAATTCCAAATTTTTCAACCTTGATGTAAAGAATTGAGAAAATGGTAGGAAAAAGAATGTTGAGTTGCGAATAGAGTTTTTTTAAGGGAAGAAATTCCATTTAAGAAGGGTTCAGATTCAAATTTTTTGGATGAGTTTTGAAAGTTTGTGGAGAGATGAATGTTATTTCCTTGCTGAGTTTAGAAGAGTTGTTGCTTTTCTCGTGAGCTTGAGTTCATAGTTGATGATTTTGCTTTGTGGTCAGGAAAGTATTGTGCAGAGTTTATCTAACACGTAATAAGGGCTTATTCATTTAGGCCAAGCACATCTGAAATATTGCTGACACCTTCACATGCTGTTGAGGAAAATTTGAAGTCATTTGAGTCTGTTAGCCAATGTACATGACTCATGGAGTGCCCGCATCTGTCAGCGCAGTTTTGGGCAAAACCCTGGTGAACTGTTTGCCATCGGTGTCCAGAAAAAGATGCAGGGTGCAGGCAGGGACTCTCTGGCTTCCCATAGGGATTTTTATCATATGACTGTTTTTTCAGGTGTTCTCATTGGACAAATTTCAGCCAATGAAAAATGTAAGTGTTCTTAACCCCAAAATATTTTCCAGGAAGTGGAAAATAAAGTTTCATATAGAAATGTTCAAATAAATCTCAACAAATGTGGATTCTTGATTTTCAATATAAAGTCAGTTTTGATAATCTACTGAAAATGGCTAAACTTTGAAAAAAGAACATTCTTATTACTGTGCTGGTTTAATAAAAATGTATTTGTAACATAAAATGAACTTCTTTGAAAAAAGAAAATTTGTGACTAACCATATTTCTAAGTCTAATGCGATTTAAACACAATGTTTGATTAATTAAAATAGTGCACTGTAAATTAATGATGAAAGATTATATAACAGACAAAATTATCTTATTTCCTGTTTTTTATGTGCATATATTTTAGACACAACCTCATCTCATTATTCTATCATTACTTTTGTATTCTTTTTTTACTAATATTCTCCAAAATGTTTTGACATTGTTCACAAAATGGATTTTTTGTCAAAACCAAAATGTTTTATGTAATATTAATGATTTACCTAATATGAACAAATTTGATCAAGTTTCTCTGTCAGACTTTATTGATGAACCATGTGGTGAATTCCTTTTTTTTTTTCACAAACCCAGAAAAATTTCTCACAAACCCTTTGTGTTCATACGAACAAAGGTTAGTGATCGCAAGTCTAGCTGATGGCTTTTCAATTGCAAGATATTGCATTACTGTACGTTATGAATTTATTTATTTAATAAACTGAGTGTAATTTAATGTCAATACACCTAGGATGTCATTCACAATTATTGTAAAACCCCATGGGAAAGTTTGTCTGAACAGCAAATAAAAATTGTTATTAAAATATTCAGACACAAATTTTACTTTATTTTAAAAAATTTTAATGTAAGAATATACATATATATATATATATATATATATATATATATATATATATATATATATATATATATATATATATCATAAAAAGATAAATTTACCATGATGCTGTCATCATATCATCATGCCAACTGGCAAATATTTTATGGTCAGTTCAATATTGGCTTTTTGAAAAACAATAATGGAATTCAGTTTGATTCAATAAATAGATAGAAATTATACCAAAATAAACAATATGAAATAAAATAGATAAATATTACTGTGTTGAAGGTTATGCTATACTAAAACTGTTTTCTTTGGCTTCTTTTCGAATACTTCTTTCTTGTTCGTTCTCTTTTTTTTAATCAAATCATAAAAGTCCATATAATCTGCAATCCATTCTGCGTTATCATTTTCTTCAATTTCTCAGGACACGTAATAATTGGCTGTCAGCTCTAAAGAGGCTGTGATGCAGAGAGGGCTGGTCGGTGCCAGGGTAAAAGGGCACCATGTTTTGAATGGTTAACATTATGATTGAATAATTGATAAACAGATCAATAGTTTTGAGTAATATTTTACGAAATAATCCATATGTTGTGTTGAATAATTCTTAAATCAAAAATTAAAAAAGTATCCCACCAAAAAGCAACCCTGATTTGGTTGATTCTCCTGCGGCGAAATCACAGATATTGCACTTCCATGTTTGTCTGCCTCGAGGAACATTTGCCTCTTGATATGCCATGATTTTATTTTTTCCCTCTTTCGCTCATTCTTTCCTTGCCATTTTTCCTCAGCCATCCCGACCCCTAATCATGGTGATTTTGTCCTCAGGCATTCCCATTCTGTTTTATTAGGTGTACACAGCTGTTCTCTTTGCAGTGACATGACAAGTGCAGCCCTGCTTTTCTCTCTGTGGGTTATGTCCTTTATTACAGGCTACCAGCACATTAGAGAATAAAAATTCAGGGGGTCTTTTTCAGGCAACAAGTTCTGTTCAAGTTAATTTTTTGTGGGTTGAAGGGTTACAATCACTTAAAGAAAGGAAAACTTCAGCTTTAATTTATATCTCTGTGTGCCTTGCCAATTTCTTTTCATCTCTCTGAATTTTTTAACACTTAAAAGTTCTTTAGAAACTTACTTTGTGCAGATTGATTTTAAATTGAAATTTCCAAACTTGAAGGATGTGTGTGGATGTATTTATATCTATGTATATGTATATTTGCATATATATTCTAGTATACACATATATGCATTTACATATACTTCGTTTTATTTATTCATTTATTTATTTTTTTCTATCATTGAATGAATTTCTAAAATGTGTTTAACAGTAGAGGATGGGGACTATATTTTAAGAATTGCTTCCTTTATGCATTTGTAAGTGTGTGTATGTGCGTAGAAACTGGAAGCAAGGACAATCTGAAGACCCTGCATAGACAAATGGTAAATGAAAGAGGAAAACAATCAATGGAATCGTGTTGAAAAAAAAAAGGCATAAAAGGTTTTGGCATAATGGAATAGAACCAAATGGAATGAATGAAAGGCTTTTCTGCGAATAAGCAAAGAAGCAAGATGTAAATATTAGGCTGTGGAGTGGGCTGCACGGGAAACATAATCAAAGCATTAAGATTGTTCAATTAAGAAATGTATAGACCAATGCTAGAACAATGTAGGTAATCAGAAGATAGAAAAATAGCTTGTAGAGCTTTGGAGCTAAGTGTTGAATAAACGGATTGCTGTTAACGGAATTGCATGCACTTTCAAAACATGCTTATTTTTTTTTTCTTTCGGTGCATTTACGAGATCCTTCTTTGGAAGAAAGAATAGACAAAATGGCTTTTGTGCTTCAAGTAAATAGATAAATGAATGTATTGTTTTTCCTCTCTGTTATCATGCTGGTTCCTTTGTTCATTAGGAAATGAATTGGTTATCAGAAGGTAATATGTGTTAATAGAAAAATAAAACTAACTTCATTGAATGGAAGGCAAATCGGTGATTTGTTTGGAACTAACATCCTCTTCCAGATTTTCAGTTTCTATATTTCCGCTCATAAGTTTCATGAATATATTGATGTGCAGGTGTATGTATGTATGTATATATGTATGTATGTATGTATGTGTGTGTGTGTTCGCGCGTGTATGTGCGTGTGTGTGTTATTATGAAATGTATATATATATATATATATATATATATATATATATATATATATATATATATATGTGCTTATGTATGTACATGAGTATGACTGACCCTGAGACCCTCAAAAAAAGAATTGTAAATAATTGATGGAATAAATCCCACAGTAAATGACTGGAAAAGTAATCTACTTGAAACGTCTTGAGAGATGTTCGCAAATAAGAGAGTGCCCCTTTAAGGATCTGAAAATGTATCTGATTTGATCAGATATTTGAGAATTGGGAATGGGGAAATACTTTGTCACTTATATATGGCGTACATATATGTGTGTGTGTATATAACTATGAATAAAAATCCACATATATATGTGTGTGTGTGCATTTGTGAGTGTATGTGTATATATACATACATATATATATATATATATATATATATATATATATATATATATACATATATATATATATATATATATATATAAAGTACAGATATACATAGCGGGCTTATTACCAATATATATACACACATTTATATTGTTACCTATTAAAATGTAGCAGCAATATAAAGCAATCTAAAGTTTCATATCTTGGTTAGTATAATCACTGATAATTTTTTTATGAGTCCTGCAACTCATTTTTGTATACGACTACAGCTACATTTAAAATTCTGCCTTTCAGCTTTACTCTACTGAGCAAAACTTATGTATATATCAATATTAACTTTTCACTGCATCAATTCATGTCTTTTTTAATATGTGATTGAGAGTTTTTCTTGAAATATAAGCATAAAGTTTTATGAATACTTTTATGGGAGAGAGAGATTTGTATAGGAATGGAATTATTGTGTATTTTTAAGTCTCTTTTTATATTGGTTCTCTTTATCCAACTACTGAGGGGTGAAAAAGGAAAAGTTTGAAGTTTGAGAGGAACAGAGGATCAAAGTGATTGTGAAGATGCCTTCTGGTTTTATATGGAAAGTTTCTTTCTCTAATAGTGGTTCATGGCAATGAGTTAAACTTATCAGGTATTTCTTGTTTGAATCTTAGGACCAATAATACTTTTTGCACCCCGAGATTGACAAGAACACATTTTGCCTCGACACCACATGATGTCATTTAAATATCAACCATTTTAGAAATGTATACAAATCATAGGTGTTCTCAAAAGTTATTTACCCCCATAAAAAACGAGTCATTTTCTGATTTAAAAAAAATAATTCTTTGTGCTTTCAATCTAAAAAAGTCAAATAAGAAAAAAAAATAGTTTTTTAAGACACAAACATTATGTTTTTTTTTTCAAATTTTTTGAGAAAATTTCTCCAGAGTATCCTTTGGATTAAATAACATTTCTCTTTTTTTGATAATTTTGTGTAGAAAAGAAATAGTCAACCATATTTTGATTAAGTTGACTTTTGAACAAATTGAAACTATGTATTTATTTTTTGTAAAAAAGTTTTCGGTCATGACTGTGATGACCAACCTATGATGCAAAGTTTTCAGATTATATACAATGGAATTTGAAGAAAAAGCATTTTAGATTTCATTTAATATCCTAGTTTTGTAAATATAATTTGAAATTTCAAGTTTTATTATAAACATTAGTTTTATAAACATGTCAGAAAAATGACCCCCCCCTGAAACATACCTACAGCTAAAATAAATGTGAGTGACATTCCAACTCGATGACAGGGTTCATGAAAAAATTGAAATTTTGACACCACATGCTAAAACATTTTCCTTTCACTGGATTAAGTTTTGATTGAATCAAATATTCAAAAGAAAAAAAGAAAAACTTTCTTTTTGCTTTCAATTCATGAAGACCTCCGTTAATTTGTCAGTTTTGGAAAAACTAATTTCAAAAGGTCATATAACAATTAGATCAAAAGCACAGAAGAATATTTGTTTTTTTTTAAGGGTAAGTAATTTTCAGAAATAATGTATCAAGTTAAGAAAAATACCTTTGATAGAAAATAGAACTTTTTGCCTTTCTGGAGGTAACTTTTGAAGCTGTGAAAAAATCTGTCAAAGGGTACGCAGCCGGAATGTTGAACACGTAGACAAGGAAAATAGTCCAGTCATATCATACTCAATGATCAATCAGATATTTGATTTTGAAATTATCAACTGTTATCCCCCAGCTATTACCATAGATATCTACCTTTAAATATGAATATCACTGAGCAATGACAACCTCTAATGCTACTACTATTTAGGGAAATAACTAAGTGTCAAGTTCATTGTACTTAAAAAGATATTTGGTCAATTCTTCAATCATCTGTGAGGGAAGATATATTTATAAAACCAGATTAACCTTTAGTAAGGAAAGTTTTATCGTATCAATGTAGACGTCTTTCATTGTGAAGTTTTGTGACTATACATACTTGATTATCATGGATTTTACATTAGATTATTCGCATTGGAGCTTCTTGCTCTCATTTTGTGACAAGAGCTTTCTTTTTGTCAAACATATTTTGAGCTGATGAATCTTATAGACGTTGCCAGGATGAGCTTTTATGCTAAGGCATAGAAGGTCTGTTTGGAAAGTATCTAGCCATTTTGAATACCTTGTGAACCAGTTGTGTTGCCTTAATGTAACTTGGTAACTATAAGATACAAATCATTGTTGCAATTAAAACATAGATGCTAAACGAAATTTCTCAAATACCAAACTGATTTGGAAGGAAGATTTTTCTGAGAAAGAGGTTTCTCTTTTCAATGGTATATAGGAGATTTTGTTGCTTGATCTTTAGAATCTCAACAATGAAAACACAATAACTATTTTTTTCCATTTAAAATCTTTAGCACCCCCAAAATATAAAACCTATCAAATATACCGTTCTTGATATGTATTAGTAGTGGAGGTGTTAGGTCCTCCCTGGTAATTTTTTAAAGATCATTTTTAAAGATTTTTTACATTCATTTTAGATTTTTCAGGGTTTCTCTGATACATTGCTCTCCCAGAGCCCTGCCTCAGCCCCGCACCCCCAGTTGCAGGGTCTGTATGCCCCAAGAGCTGCCTCTGGTATTAGATTGTGATCACAATATTAATCTTACTGTTTATTGATTTCTAAATTATGGTGCTGACTTAGCAAAACAGTCCACACTTTGATCCATGATATATGCCTTACGACAAATGGTTTTCTCAACAGTACATGGGGGACTAGCACTCATTGCAACTGAGCAGTCAGACCCCTAGTCATAATACCATCTCATTTGATGCAGTGTAATACTTATGTTGCTTATTTTTGTTAAACTGTATATCATTCTTCTATATCAACATACACCGTATGCTGCTGATGTAGCAAAACAGTTTACGGATGTATCTATCTGTATTAGTTACGTACACATAAACACTTGCTTAGTCATGCCTTATAATCTATCTTCTTTTAGAACTTATAATTAACATTCTTATTTTTATCAATCAATTAATCTTATTCTGTTCATATCAATTTCTCATATATATGTATATATACATACATATATATATATATATGTATGTATTATTTCCTCTAATATTTTATATGTCCTTAGCCTGTTTTAATCTTTCAAATAATCACTGCATGACTGGACAGTGGAGAGTGTCAGCATGGAGTATGAGAAAGAGGAAGTTGTTGTGAGTTTAACGGGAAGGCTTGGTACATATAAATGAATAAATGCATGTATTCACAGATAAATGGCTTCGTGCTGAAGGTTTCTGGTTGAAGCGATGTGCAACGAGCTGGACAGATTTTGAGATTAATTTTTTTCAGAATCTGAAAGGAAATGATGTATGCTTGTGTCAATATGTGGGCAATTGATTGGTTTGAGATAGTCTTCAAAATTTTTGCAACTGGAATATATATATATACATAGGTATATATATATATATATATATATATATATATATATATATATATATATATACACACACATGTATATGTATATATATTTGTGTGTGTGTTTATATATAGACACAAACATACACATTTATTTCTTTATATATTGATACAGTTGTGCATGCTTATAGACACGTATCCTTAAACAAATCTGTAGGCATCAATTTTATACATATATATATATATATATCTGAACGTGTATCAGTGTAAAAAATATACTGACATGCATATTGATCGGCTTACAGATTTTTTATTCATATATATATATATATATATATATATATATATATAAAGATTGTATTTAAATCACCCACGCACATTTTTATTCCTAAACATGTTGATGAATATACACACACACATACAAATGACTGTTTGAAAGCATTTAAGGAAATCATGTATGTATATCTATATCTATGTATTTATACATAAGCGAGAGGTGTCAGACTGTTTGTCTGTCACTCTAAAGAAACCACCTAAACATGGGTGCAGACAAACCAAATTTGGCATGCATATTCAATTGACCTTGTAGAATGTCTAAAAGTAAAAGGTTCTGAGAAAAATCATTTCAAAAGGCTTCAGTGGTAAGATTTTATTTACAAAGTAACTATAATGCTAAACTGGACCCTTCTCTGAGTATATATAGATAAATATAAATATCTACTTATTCTGTATGTTTATTTGTAATTCTTTAAGGGGTCATAAGCGAAGGGAAACTTTTTTCCCTTTTGGGGGTCATAGTGAAAGGAAACTTTTTCCCCCTTAACGGGTCAAAATTGAAGGGAAGATGGAAATTGATGGGAAAAATTCACTCCCCTCAAGGGGTCAAAAGTGAGGGGAACACAGAGTCAAAAGTGAAAGGAAACTCATTTTTATAAGTCTTAAAACTTCAGTTTTTTTTTGTATCCTTTAGATATTTAAGCCGGTGCAGACGGGTACTTCAGCTAGTTATTGATGTAAGCATGTATATTTTCATATGTGTTTAAATAGAAAATGAGCATGTATACTCATGCTTATACTACTGAACAAATATACATATATATATATATATATATATATATATATATATATATATATATATTATACTCTTGATGCATACACTCTGATGAAAGATATTACTGCATGAGATTTATATGTGTATGTTTGCATTTATGTATGCATTTTCATGCATAAAAGCTCATTCTTATGTATGTGTATATGTGTTTGGGTACATATTTATCTATGCATGTCGTTATGTGTGCATGAATACATGTTAGGATACATACATATGGATTTTTGATGTTATATACATATATATGTGTATATATATATATATATATATATATATATATATATATAATTTTTGTGTTTATGCATTGGCCATTTATTTTCCTTTTAATAATTGCTTCACTTGTGCACACTGTTTTGACTTTTCAGAATATAAATCATTTGCTTAGTCATTCACAAAGTTGTTGAATGGGGTTTCAATGAACAGATTTGTTTTTCAGTTGATTTCCAAAAGGTTAACTACTTTAAATAAATTGAACGCATGAATAGTTTTTCACTATAGATGGTCATACAAAAAATTGTTTACATATTGTGCAGAACCATTTCTTTTAAAATGTCATCGTTTTTGATGTGGACTTTTTAAAAAAGATGAATGTTTGTCATTGATTTAGCTTTTCAAAGGCATTTGGTCTGAAAACAAAACAAAAATAAGAACATTAATTTTTCTTTAAAAAATCATTTAGCAAAAATTTGATGCTGAATCTAGAACTTTGAGTTTAATGATATTTGTGCTATATACATTTGAGGGAGGACTAGTAATCTCTGGTTATGTGCATCAATCCACAATGCTGCTTAAGTAAAATACCATAACTAATTAAATGAGGTCTGTCTGCACTGTATCCAGCCATTTTGTATACCTTGAGAACCAGTTGCACTACCATTAAGAGGAGACCCTACTGCGCATGTATAAATAGACATTCTTCCATGAAGTTACTCAGTGTGCTTGTATACTGTGTGACCAATACATTCACAATGACCAAGCCTACCCATCCTCTGCATCTTGTGCAGGTTTTTTTTTTCTTCAGATATATGAATGTATCACACGTAGAGGCCGCACCAATGGAACTAGAAGGCCTTGTATTTTTTGGGGGGGTGGGGGTCTAAATACTTCCTCTGAATAGGCTTTTAGGGGGTTCAACATACAATCCAAGTTTTGCGCAGATTTATTATTATTAAACTAAGGTTTATGTCAGGCAACATTCACATTAATTGGACTCTTTTTAGTGATCACTGCCCAACAAAAGGCAGGAGAAGTAACATATCCAATTTCGATCACCCTTAACATAGCATGCTGTCAAAAGACATTAGTCACGTGACTATTTCTATTGAGTGACCAACCAGACCTGTTTATGTTTCATCTTTTGCATAAATATATATCATTAAATACCTTTCTTGCAGAAAAAGGGTATTATGAAAAAAAAGCAAGAACCATAATTTCAATGATGTGTCCACCATCCTTATGTCCATATATGTCCATGTGGTTGCCTCAAATACTGACAACCTACAATTAGTGAGAAACCTTTTAGCAAGGGAATTCCCAGTGATACCTAATGATTAGCAACTATGATAATTAGCAATGGTCATTAAGAATTTTGAAAAGTGCAAATTTAGATATTTTCTTAGATGTTCTTCAATAAATATAAAAAGTTTTTTCATACAATTTTTGTGAAAACTTGTACTTGCACCAAATAATCACAACCTGCATACTGATATAGGAAAAAAGAGGGAGAAAAATGTGTTGATATGAAGCACTGGAATAAATTCTGGTAAAATTGCACATCTGAAGATCGTTGAAATATTTGGTGCCCTTTTCAATTATCAAAATATAATGATAGAACATCTTATTTTTATTCACCCATTAGTGACTTGTTATCATCAAAAATCATTGAAAATCCCCCCCAAAGTGTGCTTTTATCACACTTCAAGTTTAAGTTACATCAAAAGGACAAAAATCAGTGAGAGAGTTAGAGAGAGAGAGACTTAGAGAAAGATGGCTGTTGACTTTCCTCGGCAACCAAAGAGTATGTGGAGAAGAATGGTTTATCGGATTGATCCAAAGGAATGACCCGAATTTCATATCTATCTACCTTGAAATAGTCTAGAAAGTTGCAAATCTTTTCTTTCTCCATGTGAAAAGAAAAAGAGGAGGGTGAAATGCAGGAGGAGTAGAAGATGGCTCTGAAAGAGAAAGAATAAAAGAAGAGGAGGAGTAGTGCATGATTGAGTTTTCTGATAAAAAATGATTTCCAATTACAAATGTAGTAGTAATGACATTACTAGTTGTGGTTGTCATTGTAGAATGGTTCACTGGAAGGTTCAGTTCAATTCAACATGAGACGGCTGAGAAAATCATTGACATATTTAGGACCAAAAAAGCAACTGTCTAACCAGCTGCCTGACTGAAAAGTGTCTCATTGAGATGTGTCAATGCTTGTTATTATGAAAGTGAATAGTTTGCATATTATTGTTTCAATTATCATTATCATAATCTTTTTTGTCTTTTTGTTTGTTTCCTTTCATCAAACCTTCTTTTAACTCATTTAAAAACAAGTTGACAAATGGAATAGAGAAAAAAAAAAGACCCGTTTATAGCTATTATCAGCTTTTTTTATGTCTTTTATCAAAGATTAAAATTCAGATTGTTGTCAGTTTCATAAAAAATATATAGGAGCATTGTCTTACCTAAAGTTCATATATATGAGAATACAATGTACCTTTATCTGTAAAATTCTATACTTACTACATAAAATTTCATGAAAACGTTGGGGTAGATTTTGAGTTTAAGATGTTTCAATGGAATTTTGATGGAAATACCTTTTTGGAATGATTGAAGCTGAAAATTATTGAATTTTATTTTAATCAGTATGTTTTGAAGATTTTTAAATTGAGCATTATTCATAATTACTTAAAAACCAGATGATCCCAATAATCCTAAAAAGAAGAGTATACAACCAATACACTGTCCCGATAGTCACTTATGGAACTGAAACATGGAACCTAACCAAGAGACAGGCATACAAACTGAGAAGTGTGCATGAGAGAATCATGCTCAACCTTTCATGGAGAGATCACAAGACAGCACAGTATATAAGGAAGAAAACAGGTGTCCATGACATCATAGAAACTATTAAAAAAACTCAAATGACAATGGGAAGGCCATGTTGCAAGAATGAAAGACAACCGATAGACATCACGTCTCACAGCATGGATCCTCAGAGATCACATAAGAAACCGAGGCCAATAGAACACAAGATGGAGAGATGAACTAAACAGATTCAGGAAATACGGGCTCCGCAATGCCCATGATAGAGAATTGTTGTGAATCCTGGGGAAGGTCTATGTCCAACGCCGGACGTTAAAAGACTAATGATGATGATGATATGTTCCTTTCCTGTGTGGTATTTTCTCTCTTAAAATGCATTTAAAACAGTTCCAAACATTTTTGATTCAGAACTAATGAGCCTATTACTATCAGTGCTAATTGTGAAATTATACTATAGTTTACTATATATATATATATATATATATATATATATATATATATATATATACAGTTATTCATATCTACAATACCATTAATATTGTTTTAGTTTACAAAGAATGAATATATAATAGGCCTCTTCTAAACTTCCTTTCATTTCTGTGTAGATGTGTGTGTGTATGTGTGTATGAGTGTATAATCCCCATTAAAAGATACTAATGTCATCTACAAATTCTCTTGCTCTTTTGGGGGTTATGTACATTGAACTTACAACTGCCACTCGATCCTGTAGGTTATTTTGCCACTTGTCTGATCACAGTGTCATTTATGCTCATATTAATGCTTGACAAAGAAGAGTGGGTGAGTGAGCACTTAGATAAACCATTCTCTCATAACTTATCTGCCCAGATTCTAACTGTAAAAAGCTGATACCCTCATAGTAAACCATGACAGGGCTCAATATATATTTGGTGAAATATGCATATATATTAATATATAATATGAATGGATAGCTGCTAGAAAGCTAATTATTAATCATAGTCTATGAAGTAAAAAAAAAAGGAGAGTTCCTGGCCCATTATTGATTTATATTTCTTTCTTAACGTCTTTATTATACCCAACAGATATTATCTATATTAATCCCTTTAGTCCTGACTAATCAATCATTCAGAAAACTGTCATCATTGATTCTTTACTGGCATAATAAAATCACATCCCATAAAATTTCCATTCTTATGAAAACAATGAAAAAATGTAAACAAAATATAAGTTTTCAAAATTTAAAGTAAAACATAGTCACAAATCTTGCTTGTTACAAGGGGCTGGTAATTGTGTATATGTATCAGTAATCATATGGATAAACATTTCATATAGGTACTGTCTATAATACTGAGACGTCATTGATATTTGAAGTGTTTTTTGGACAGTTGATCCCACTCTTTTTTGGCTAAAAAGTTGTGTGAACAACTAAATTAACAATGATTTCAATTATCAGACAAACCCTTTAAAATGCATAATTCTGAAAATTTGTTTGAAGTTTAACACCTTTGTTTTAAATAGTCTAATGTACTTTTGTAGAAGAGATGAAACTAGATGAGCACAAACATTTGATTACCAGATGTTGCATTATAAGAATAGACAATTCTTGGTATTGCAACAATAGAATGTTTGATTTGGATTGAATAATGAAATACTTGTCTTAGTATTGCTTGTTTTGATTCTACTTCAAGATCTGCAAGTTCGATTGAAAATGCCATTCTAAGATATCAAACAGTTATTGTAGTAAAGAGGACCTCTGTAAATCCAAATTCAATATTTTTCTCATAAATATTGAACAATCATGCCAATAAATAATACATTAAATCCTTTTTAGAAACCGTCAACCAAAACTGTCAACATGTGTTTTTTCAGTATTCAAGTGAGTCTGGAGGGCTAGCCATCTCTGTATGTATTGCATACACTGGTTAGAGGGTTGGAAATTTCGAACATCTATTCATTATGATACTTAGAAAAATATTTTTTTAGTTTTTAGTTCAATTTACAATGTAAATTAATGCAAAATTGGTCCCTATTTCGTGTCAAGCAGTATTCATACTTGTTTTTTAAAATTCACACTTTATAGTGATCACAGCCCAACAAAAGGGGAGAAAAATAACATATTCAGTGATCACCCCTTTTTCTAATTTTTTGTAATTGATCACCACGCAGCTTGCTGTCAACAGAAATTGGTCATGTGATGGTTTCTATTAGGTGAATGACTAAACCTGTTTTTTTATTCATTTTCAGAGCCTTTGATCACATCTTTGAAACTGTATCAGTCACTGAAAATACCAAGTTCCTTATCCGAGCATCTTATCTGGAAATCTATAACGAGGACATCCGAGATTTGTTGGGCAAAGACAACAAAGCCACTTTGAGCTTAAAAGAACACCCTGAAAAAGGTGTATATGTACAAGGTGAGTCAAATTAGAATTTTCTTTTACAAGATATATTCTGACATACCACCTGTGATGATTAATTTGGGTTAAGAACCTTCTATAATGCCTTGTGAGTCCCCAGATATCTCTCCATTCCACCCTGAAGTGATAAAAGCAGACGTGGCTAGGTCACTTAATGTGGAATGGCAGCCCATGTAAGATCATCATGCAGGGGAACTTTGAGAAGAGGACATGGGAAAAAGGAACAACGGAAAAGCTTTTGCGACAACATGAAAGAGTGGACAGATGGACCGTGCCAGAATTCTCGGTGCAGGCCACAGGCTGTCCATTATGATAGTAGAATTTCTGCTGGACAACAGTTAAGGAACTGAACTGACAATGATGGAAATACTAATAACAACATTAGAACCAGTGCATTTCTATGAAGTATATGTAGTAGAAAATTATAGTTTTTATTGATTTTGTTACAAGAAATATTTTAAAAAAAAACCTCTTCTAAACAGTCAAGTTAGATAACATTTTACTGGTTTTCAGCTGATGTTTATTGTTTGAGGTAATAGGAACTACGCTGTCAGGGGAATGATTATTTCTTGCCGACATCACCCATGGCATATTGCTTTTTTTATTCGGTAAATGTTATGTAAAACGTTAGCAGAGATTCGTTGTGGATTTATTTGTGTAATTACCTCTACATGCAGTGTTTACTTTTGCCTGCATAAATTCACTATTTGCTTCTAATCTTATTCATCCCTCAGGAGTAGACCAACTATTATCTCCCTGTAAACAACAAAAGTTATTTTGTATTTCTGTTGACTAAAATGAATTGCTAGGAGTACTGGCTATCCTTCATTGATGACTATTCCATGTTCTGTTCTTATGTTTTGTATTGTGCTTGAGCACACATGCACACCCTTCAACATTGTAGATGCTTTAAATATGGGATATATATATACATTTTATTTATTATCCTGGTTAATTTTAGATATTCATATAAGATTGGTCCATTAATTAAGTATTATGGACATACTTTGAATAATGCAGTCACTTCCTTCCATATTTGTCTGTACTGCTCAACTGTACGGTTCAAGTTCTTATTATAATTTGATGTTTTTTTCCCAGTTCATACTTAGTTACATTAATTTGTAATGCAATAACTAAACAATATTATACCAAAACTGCACTTTTCAAAGTATTGGTGTATTTACATTTTATCATCTAAATTATACAATATTACTTCTCAACAAAAACAAAATGCAACTTCCTCATTGCTATTGAAAAGTTAAACTGGTAAACTTATATTGTATGTAAGTCATAAAGAGACCCAAGATATTGTTCATAGCCATGAGAAGAGTCATTAAATTCCAAATTTTGTTTGGACAATTGAACCCCTTCTTTGCTGAAGGAAAAAAAAAGGTTTGCCTTTTTTCTTGGATTATACATCTGACGTAATGCGCTATGAAAAGTGGATGATTTACAACAATGTGAAATGGAAGAGATTGTGAGGCCTGCAAAATGAACCATCACTAAAAATTGAATGACTGATGTGGTTATTGAGCTTTAAAGATAACATTGAGTAAGATTTACTGATATTTGTATTTTATTCAGTGAAAATAAAATGAGGGATTCTTATTTGCCCCCCCCCATAATTCAACTAAAACTCTGATTTGTACTGCAGCTTATTTAACCCAGTTGGATGAATGGCCTCAACATTGATCAAATCAGCTTTGTGAATGAATGTTCTAACAATGAGTGTTTTTACTTTAAGCATTGATATTTATGATCTTAGATCTTTTGCAATATGAAATGGAAAAATAAAGAAAGAGAAGATAGGAATAAAGGATTAAAGTATTGGATACATAATGAGTGGCAAGGTAAATTAGAAATGTAAAAAAAAATGGATTTATATTGAGAAATAATTATAAGTATATGCATTCAAGCATTTGATATTTTTCAATTTGAAAAAAAAATTAATTTCTTTAAAGGTTTGAATTTTTTTTTTGAATTGTATATTCCCCATAAAATTCAGCTTTGATGGAAAGAAAATTGAATTTTAAAATTTCAAGTGATTTTACTTCAAAATGGCAATAAAAAATAGTTAACAATAAAAATACATATTAATGATAAATCTGACACTTATTCATGTGCCCACACCCACCAAAAAGGTTTAAAGACAAGTAAGAAAGGCATTGAAATTTTTTCAATTGCCACAATAAGTTCTTTCTTATATTACTCTCAGACTTCCTGTAATGAAAGTAGTTTTACAATTGCTTTATCATGCACCATGCCGTTTCTCTTTATCTAGAGTCATGTATGAACCCTGTACTACCCCTGTGCTACTCTCAGTTGTTTTGCCCTGAATCTATGTCATTGTTCTGCAGTCATGATGAAGTCCATCAGAAGGTCACACAGCTTTGCCATTGTCTTCAATTCCTGTCATCTACACCTAGAAATCTGTCAACAATCAACTTATGCCTTGTTCTTACTGCTGGCAACTTCCAGGCATAAGTCAAGACAATTAACAATGTACCTGATCTTTAGTTGCTAAATCCCTTTTCTCACTGCAACGTCTATTGGGGCATCCTCTTCTTTGTTCTTACACTTCAGGTTAATTACCCAGTACAGCTTACACACACACACACACACACACACACACACACACACATGTAGGAATATATGTATTGATGCACACAACTTGTTATCATTTATTCTTCACTATATATATATATATATATATATATATATGTATGTGTGTATGTGTGTGTGTGTGTATGTATGTGTGTGTGTGTGTGTTTGTGTTTCTGTCTCTCTGCATGTGGATGATTTAGGTATGTATATGTATAGATTTATACGTATATATGTATATGTATAGATTTATTCATATAAATAGACACACCTAGATTTATATTGAGAAAAACCTTTGTTTAGAAGTTTTCGAAGTGTCAGAGCAATTTCAAATTAGCCTGAAAAGAGCAAAAAATTATCTTCATCAATTTGGTTATTATGGACAAGTAGCCAGGAGGAAGACCCTTTTAACCACAGCCAATATCAAGAAGAGGAATGAATGGGATATTGAGATGAGTGATAAAACCTTAGCTTTTCGGCACTGCATTATCTTTTCTGACGAACCAAGATTTGCTCAATTTTCAGATACTGCATCAAACAACTTCCGTAGCCAAGTCAATCTCCTTATATGAATCCCATTAAATATACTTCGGCAATATTTGATAAGAATTTGTGTAAGAAGTCTAAAAAAGGCAGCAACACATTCAGATTTGCTGAATCGCTGAAACACCTCAAACTGCAATTTCAGAACTTATTAATTCTCTACCAAGATGAGTTACTGCTCTTAAAACAAAGTATTCATTGCTCATTCTTGACATTCATGAAAGCCATATTTCAATACGTGTTGTTGACATATCCAAGGGAAAATGGTGTGACAATTTTGACCTTGCAACCTAGCAGCAGTAACAGACATATTACATCCAGGCCATGGACACCTGGATTCTTCAGAATCTTGGAAAGCTGTCACTATATAAGATTGCCCATTGTGTTGGTATAGTTCATGAAAAGGCAATGATATTTACCGACGCTTCTAGTTCAGAAAAACAGGAATATATCCTATAAATAAGAATTTGTTTTCTGGGGCAGATTTTCTTAGTTCTGTTATCACAGACCTGTCCTGTCAATAGACAAGGAGACCACTCCCATTATGGAAGGAATAGCTAGATATTCGAATCAATCCCAAGAGCCACGTGTATCAACTTTTTCCCCTGGATTTTGTAATGCTTTTCAGGGAATACTTCTAAATTAGTCTAGAAATACTGTCAGAAAAAAAGAAAAGAAAGTTTTGCTTTGGCTTTCACAGGGTCCCAACCTGAATCCAATTGAAAACTTATGAAATCAATTGAAAAAAATCCAAGAGCTGGAGAACCAGCCAATCTACAACTGGAAGATTATGCAAATGAAGAGTAGCAAAATATCCCTGCAGATGTTTGTTATAATCTAGAAATTGGTTATCAAAGAAGATTAGAAAAAGTTATAGCTCACAAAGGATATATAATACACTATCTATTTTCTTGTGCCATTTATTTTAGACATACCATTATTTTTCTTTGTTTATAATTATTCTAAATTAAATATCTAATATTTCTGTTTATACATTTACTAACCTCATACTTATAGCTATCTATGTTTAGCAGGAAATCTTCATGATTCAATAATTTTTGTTATCATTTTCAATAGATTTGGAAAAATTATACCGTGCTGATAACTGTATAGTAGTTGTGTACAATGTGGACACAATTCTTACGGGAAAATAAACACCTGAAAAATGTTTTCAAATCTCACAAAAATCTACATATTATTCGATTTTGATAAAATTTTCAATTCTTATTTAATGAAGGACAAATTTGAAAAAAAAAAAATAATTAAAAAAAATAAGTTTTATCGATTTTACAAACTAACCCCGAATTTTTCAAATGTATATTTTCTATTCTTTCTATATCTTGCTTCAACTCATATGAATATTATTACAAGGATGAATAATCAAATATGAAAAAATAATGAAAAAAATGGCGTATTTATCATTTATATTTTCTGTTTTCTATGAATTGACCGGTATTTCAAATTATGGAAGGTTGCAAATTGCTGCTGCTAATATAGTGTGTTTTTTTGCACAGCACAACTGTGGTGCATTATCATGTTGTAAATTCCACTGCATGTTCACTCGGTCTTCCATACTTGGCCGAAAATACCCTGTGTGTCATCATAGATCCTTGATATTGATAACTTCCTTTGAAACGTGCTGATTGTTAGTGTTTCATTATTTTAAAATACAAAATATTGTATGTTTTAGCACAGTTTAGTTGACATGATAAAAAGTATTTTTACTAAAATTATCTGAATTTGATCAAAACTTCATACTTTGGTAGATTTTTAACTTCTGAATTTCAAATTGCTAAAAAAATTTCTTACTGATATCAATTATGGTATCATTATTGATCTTTAGCTGAATATAGGAATCATTGAATTTATACCAATCAAAAATTACATTATGATTAATGAAAATATCTTTTTCTTTTTTGTTTGGTCTAATTTACTTGTAATTTTTCATCTTGTTTTTTAAATCAGTTATTGATTTTATGTTGGAAATTTTTGTTCAAAATTGTTCATGCTTACTGTAAATGGACATAACTCTGCTCAGGTAATTTTGCACGCACTTGTATAAACACCCATTTGTTGAGATTTTTGAATTATAAAGAGACTCTGATTTGTCCTAGAGGCACTTTCAAAGATTCTTCAAAGCTCAACCATACTTAATGTATCAGATTCATTTTGATATTTAATGTAAATTATAATAGAGATGATAACAATGACAAAATAATGATAATAACATGGACAACCCTTACAGTATCAAATGAATCAGAGTCATGCTATTTGATTGTTATCATCTTGATATCAATTTTAGCTTGACATTTTTGCTCACTGTAAAATAGACCTCTCCTCTTTAGCTGCTTCATGATATTTACTCAAAATAACCTCTTTACAATCAGAGTGAAACTGAAGTTTCCCCATTTGGCTTCTTGATATTTTAATTACTGCACAATATTACCATATGGAATGGTTCATCTTTGAATTACACCTGGCACAGTTAGCTGATGGTGGGAGATGATAATTGTTGTGGTTTCCAGGAAAAAATTAAAAATATTGCCATTACCATTATTTATTATTATTAATGTTATAATGGAGCTGACATTTCATTTGCTACAAACTTCTCATGTTTTTGTGTCAATTGTGAGATTAACGAATCTCCTAGCATTGTCAGAGCCGACAATAATGCAGACACAAAAGCCTTGCAGACTTCTGATCTGAACCAAGTGAAATGTGCCAAGCTAATAAATAAGCCTTAAGGAAAATGTAAAATAGCTTTAAAGACTCCTCTTTACCACTATTTTATTTTCTCTTGTTCTTTTTCTCTTGTACTCTGTCACTTTCTCTTTCTCTCCTCCCTTTTGGTCTTTCTTTATACCTTCACCTTTTTATTTTTCACTTCATTTTCACTATTTTCCCTTTCTTTCTTTATTTTCATCATTTTTTTCTATAGTTTTGGAGACTTCTCTTCATCACTATTACATTCTTCTTTTTTTTCATTTTAACTTTCTTTCATTTTTTCTCTCTCTGCCCTCTTTTCTTTTTTGCTCTCTCTCTCTCTATTCCTTCATTTTTGAAAAAAAAACTACTTAACTTTCTCTATCTTTCCTTTACTGATCTTATTATTTCTTCTCCTGTTTTCTAAAATTTTTGTTTTTTTTTCTTGTTTTTCTCCCTCCCATTCTTTTTTTCTTTTTCTCACTTTTAATTTTGTTTATTTTTTCTCACTTTTCTTTTGCATTTACACTTTTTCTTCTGTTTTTTCCCCTTTTTGCTCTATCTCTCTCCTTTTCTTGTTCTGTTTCCTGTTTCAACTTTCTTCATCTTCTCGTTCTTTTTTTCATTCTTTCTTTCTTTCATTTCTTTGTTTTCCTTTTTTCCCTCTTGTCTTCACATTTTCTCTGTCTGACTCAGTCCTTGCCTGTTTCTCTCTATGTGCTCCCCTTTCTCTCCTGCTTATCGCTCTTTCTCTCCTGGTCTTGCAATTTGCTCCTCTTTTTCTGTCTTTCACAATCTATCTTCTTCCTCCTTTATTTCCTTTTCATTTTTCCAATCCTTTTCTTTTAACTCATTCTACCTTCCTCTATTGTTGATCGCTTCTCATTTTAGCTGCTCTTTCTTTCTGTTTGTGATTAAGAATGCCAAATTTGGAGTTGTTTTAAGAGCAATAAAAATTAAGACTGAAAAAGATGGAAATAAATATGTCAATGCACTTTTGGTGATGGTAAAAGAGAAAATTGAAAAAAATGAGTCAAATGCTAGTCATAAATCTGTTTATGGCATTTTTTAAAGAATGAATGAACATGCTTACAAAGTAGATGCTGGTTTAGAGCACTTAAGCAGTTAACTTTTCTCTTCATTCATTGACATGCAGAAACATATGTATTGATGTACAAAGAATGATTCTAGTTGCATATGGCTTTGTTAATTCAGAAATAAAATCACATTCGTTTTCAGAAATATGTACAATTACATTGCATAAAAATCACATATATTTACAGAAATATATCTACAATTATATATGTATATATGCATAAGGAAACACACACACACACACACACACACACACACACACACATATATATACTTATGGACCCACTTTAAATTATACACACTAAAGATATACATAGAGATAGATAGATGTATAGATACTTGTTCGTGGGATTGAGTGTATATGATTGTACATATGTGTAAAAAAATGTGCAGAGACCTAGAAATACACATTATTAGCCCCGCACATAGTCATACATATGCATACATATATATAATAATACATACAATGACCGAAAGAGGTAGAAAATTTCTCATTTGCATGAACCCGAAAATGTCCATTACCTAGAAAGTGAAATATATGTGTACATGTTTATGAAGAAAACATGCCACAGTACTCACCTATTGCAGAACCATTCGCAATTACATACGTGCATTTGTAAAGATTTCTATTTGCATATGTACTTATTGAAAAAATAGTACACTTACATTTAAATTGTTACCAAAGTAAGTATAAAAGCATGTCAGTTGATACCCCATTCAATCCATATTTGTCTATTTATCTCATTCTGTTTATTTTTTTCTCATCTTATTCATGTCTCTCTTTCTATAGTCATTTTATATCTCTGTTCCTATCTATCCTGGTCTGTTTGTCATCAATCTATCTATCAGTCTATTTATCTATCCATCTATGTCTATCCATCTATCTGTCTATCTATCCATCTATCATGAGCTGTTCACTATCTATCAATTTATCTTAGCTGCTCATATCTGTCTCTTTCTATCTATCTATCTATCTATCTATCTATCTATCTATCTATCTATCTATGAGCTGTTCATATATCTATATTAATGACCTGTTCATACCTATCTATCCAGCTAGCTATCTTTTGCTGTTCATATCTATCTATTTACCCATCTATCCATCTATCGTGAGCTGCATATCTGTCTATGTTCATCTATCTATCTATCTATCGATCATGAGCGTCTATTATATCTATATGTATCTAGTTACCTATAAGCTGTTCATATCTATCTATCATGGGTTGTTTATATCTATCATGAGCTGTTCATATCTGTCTCTATCTATCTATCTATCTATCATTAACTGTTCATTATCTATCTATTTATCTATCTGTCAGGAGCGGTTCATATCTGTTGATATCCATCAGTTTATCTATCTATGTGTCATTAGCTCTTCATATCTATTCATCTATCTATCTATCTCGTTATCATCTGCTACTCATCTATCTATCTATCTATTTATCTATTTATCTATCAAGAGCTTTTCATATCTAGCTTGCCATCTAACTATCATAAAGTGTTCATATCTATCTATCTATCTATCCATTTAGGAGCTGTTCATATCTGTCTATATCTATCTATCTATGAGCTGTTCATATCTATCTATATATGATGAGCTGCTCATATCTATCTATATCCATCAATTTATCAATCTATTGTGAGCTGTTCATATCTATCAATCTCTCTATCTATACTTCTTGCGCAATTACACAGACATATACAGATACAAGATATTTTTTGTTTACCTTATTTAAAGTACCTTAAATATTTCAGGCATGTAAAGCATTTTTCTCTTAGTGAATCTCTCCTGCCTATCTTCTTATCTATTTCTTATCATCTTTTTACCTTACTTTCCCCATTTTTGGTTTTGGGCTATTTTAAAACTGGGAAGCAAGTTTGGCCATTTCATTCAAATTTAAGAGCCTTAAGCTCATTTTTCTGACAAAGCATTAAATTAGACAAGACACAAATGCCTTCACTTGTTCTTTTTGAACATTTGTCATGTATCAAATATGCTTTTAAATATTCATTTCATTATTTTTCACCATCCATATATTTGCAGTTTTTACTTTTTGATTACTGCTATACTGGTGAAATTCCAGGTCACCACATACCCTGCCCACTGATACACAGTTGGGGCATACCTTGTTTATATAGCTTCTTAGTTGTTCAGTATCTTTAAATTTTGATATTTGATTGATCACTTGGTTAATAGCAAATGGATATGCTTATGTATAAAAATTATTAGCATTGTAATTATGATGAAATCATCATCATCATCATCATTAGCCTTTTAGCGCCCGTCATTGGACATTAACCATCCCCAAGATCCGCCAGACCTCTCTACCATAGGTGTTGCAGAGCCAATAGTTTCTTATTCTGGTTTGTCTAGTTTGTCACGCGTTCTTATATTTTTTCTGGCCACAGTTTTGCATATGATCTCTGAGGATCCACATTGTGAGTCATGATGTCCAGGGGTTGTTTGACATTCTTGCAACATGACCAGCTTTATGAATTTTCTAATGGATTCTATGATATTTCCGACTCCTGTCTTTTCTCTAATATTCACTGCTGTTTTAGGATCTTTCCATGTGATGGTGAACATGATTCTCTCATGTGCACATTGCATGGTTTTCAGTTTGAGGATCAATCTTTTAGTTAGGTTCTATGTTTCTGCTCCATAGGTGACTATCGGGAGGATGCATTGGTTGTGGACCCTCTTTTTTAAAACTAATGGGGTTTTCTTGAGCTTGCTCTACTGAAAGCTTGCCATTGGAGAGTGATTCTTTGCTTGATTTCTCAATCAACTAATAAAAGAAATCTAATTTCATCTTGAATGATGGTTTGTGCAAAATAGTACATCAAATAAAATGTTATACTATGGAAGATCAGAAAAATATATTTATTATATTTGCACAAGATTTTGTTATTATAAATTGTGAGCATTGTACATTAGTGGCAGTTTTTTTTTTGTTTTTTTTTTTTAGAAAATATTAGATATTTGCTCCTGGATTCCATGGGCATAATTCTAGGACAATGTAATACTTTAAAGGGTTAAACATATCACATCTAAGTCTAAACAAAATTAATTGTGTGTATGTGTGTGTGAGAATGAGTGTATGAGTAAATGAGAGAGAGAGAGAGAGAGAGAGAGAGAGAGAGAGAGAGAGAGTGATTTTTCTATGATATTTTAGCTTCAGGCTTTACAATGCCCAAGATTTCCAAATTGGAAGTCCTCAAGAGACTAAAAAATTGTTACAACTGCTTATGAATATTGGCAAGTGATAAATCTTGAATAGAGGGGAAAAAACAACTGCATAAAAACCCATACAGAACAGTAAAAGGCATCAATATTCAACTTGCTCTATTATTCCAAGTACTATTATATCAATTAGTTCAGCCAATAGTATAGTGACATTATGTTATACAAGAAGTAACCAATACTAAAAACAGCATGGCCGCAATTTACTGCCACATTATAACACTGTGGCAGTCCACGTTATCATACTGTGGCAGTCGTCTTGATTTCCGATGTTTAAAGATATTTCATGGCAGTCATAATAAATTGTGAAGCCTTCATCGCAGTAAAGTTCTCAGTACTGCACTGATTTTTAAAATTTTTTATTGTAGATGAAACAACAGTCAGGGATCAATCTATTAAATTACTATTGTGATTTGTTTAATAAATCCTTCTCTTTATTTGTATTATGAATGAGTAAGTTAAAAAACTGTTAATGTTGATTATTTTTAGATAAATATAACAAAAAAAATTGGTTGGTGCCTGACAATTATCAAGTTGAACTTTTTTTCATCAAGTATTCTGGCAAGGTGGGTACAGATTGCTTAGAAATTTCCATTTGCTTTTAACATATTTTTGATATACTTTATTTTTTAAACTAATATGATGAAGTTGTATCTTGTTCATATGTCTATGAACCATTACTTCACTGATGGTAATCATAAGTGTACAATATCATATGTGTACAACAACGGGCTCAGCTGATGGTCACTACTGATACTAAGTGTGACAGACATGGTAAGAATGGAGAAAAGAAAGTGTGGTATTTTAATAAAATGGTAGGAAAAAAGAGAGGGAGAAAGGCAGTTCAATAAGAAAGTAGGAAGGGAGAGGGAGAAAAGACAGGTAGTTTAATGAGAGGGTAGGAAGTGAGAGGAGTTGATGGCTGCTACCGATACTATATATAACTATATGAATTTTTACCTTTGGGTATCTTTTTATGTGGTATGAGATAGGTAAAGAACTACTGTTGATTTGAAATCAAATTCATCTTCTGTCCATACATGATGTTGATATATCAAAAACTATAAGGTCATTTTTCATTAAATTTTGTGAATACAAATTTGGGATTTGAAAAAAAGGTAGTCAATATTTTTTTTTAATTACATATTCTTAAATATTGAAATAAGAAAAAAAATTGCTACTTTTAAAAGATATTGAATTATCTGATACTGAAATGAAGGCTGAAAAAGATGTCACAGTGTCGAAATAATATATAATATAGATGTGTTCCTTATTCTACTCTCGTATATTTACCTCTCCTGGAATTTTTTGCTGCATTAAACCTGGAATGTGAAAGAATAAAATTACACGAAAAAGATAAATAATGATCCTGAAAATCTTGGCGATGCACAGTAATGTTACCAGTAATTGTGTATAAATATTTTGCCCCACAACCATGTAATTGAAATTAGCATTAGCTCATTTGTCAAGACAGTCACGATATTCAAACATCTAAGAAATAACATCGGAGAACATGATGTATATTTGCTGACTGTTCATGTAGCCAAGGGTTAACAAATGTTCCATGGAATTGCTGACAACTGCAAGATTCTCCTTGTGCTTTATTCAGGAATCTGGGATACAGTATACACTGTCCTGCTAAAGTGGATTGATCTTGACGTAAATTTGATAAGACCTCTAATTTATTAGATCAGGATTAGCAGATGAATTCTCGTAACACAATCAAAGGCAAGTAAATAGATTTATGGAGATATGCAACGCTTCTTTGATAGCAAGAATCTGTTGGCCAATGGGAACATTGCATACTAGATTGAATATTGGAATGTAAATTATGAAATATTGATTACTGCAAGGAAATATAGTTTTTTTTCAATTTTTTTTTGTTATGAGAAAGTGAATCCTCTTGAGATCTTGAAGGACTTAAATAGATATAAATGCCAAGGACTTCCAAAGAGTGATGATTCTGAGCAAGTGTTTAATTTGAAATTTAAATGAAGTTTGAGAGTCACACATGAGTAATAAATCTTCATAGATTCATGTTCTTTTATAGACATTGAAATGTGGCAATGTTCATCAATACTTGTGTGATCAGAGTATCAAACTGGTGACTCCAAGGTATATTGTGCAATTGTTTGTACACAAAAAGGAAGGTTAATTACTTAGAACCACTTCAAAGCTCAATGTTTAGAACATTTGACTGAAGACAACAAAATTTTTAGTCCATTGTCTCTGTGTAAGCCTTGTTAAATATTCAAAAATTGGATTATAGTTGACTGCTTGAATTATTTAATTTACATTCAGTCAATCAATGATTCTCTATGATATAAAATTTGTGAGTTTTTTAGACCTAGGTAATAGCTTATAGGACAGAAAGAATATAGTTAGTTCTGTTTCCAAATTGGGTGATAGCATATGGATTGAGACTCAAAACTCATTAAGGTTAATGGTTTTTATCTTGAGTGCTAGTGGTTCTAACAGTGGACTAGTATTAGAAACCATCAACCAAAACTATCAACATAGGTTAATGGATCATCCCCAACACAGCACACAGTCAAAAGAACTTGTTCACATAACAGTTTCTATTGAGTGACTAACCAGACCTCGTCTAATATGATAGTTGTTTCGTTTGTTGACTATTACTCTGAAAAAGAAGAGATCAAAACCCAAGTAAAAATGCCGGAAGTCTACATAGCATTATAATGCTCATGATAATTCTCTTATTAGATTTTCTCTGATTGAAGCTATTAACATTCTATAATTATTAGTTCTTCAAAGCAAACAGAACTCTTAAATATTGTTTGACTGATTCTGTTTATTGGTATGCATTTCTGAGTGTCCAGGTATTAAACAGTCTAAATTAGTAGGATACATGAAATTTACTATGAAGATATATCTTAAAATACCTTGATACTTTTTTGGCATTTTCCAGGAGAACTGTCAACCTGTCATCTCTATAAATATACCGAGGATGAGATAAAAATCTTGTTTTGAGTAAAAGAACTTCACTAATTAAGCTGAGACAACGTCACATATGCCTTTTTTTTCCAGAGAATACGCACTTGAGAATTTTGTATTTATTATACTTGGTCATGTTTCAATCATTTTGATGCTTGGTTTTAGTTCATGTGATTTGATAAATTTTTTGAATGGGGCTAAAATTGTTTTCTTTATTCATTTTCATCTTGTAACAGTGATAAGTCTCTTTGTATTAATCATAATATTCTCTTCTAACTTCCCTTTATTGAATGTAAGTTCATGATAAAATAGTGTCATACAGAGAAAGCTGCATACTGCATTCACTTGGGACAGGTTCTTTTACTTAACAATACCCAGCTGATAACATTAATCAATGAATATATAGTGGATGACACTTATTGTGATTACTTCAAATAAAGTACTTGGGGCCAACTGATTTTGGTAACAATTACTAACTGATAATGTTATCCATGATTATAAAAGTGGCTTCTTCTGTATGTTATAGTATAATAATATCATGATCGTAATAAATATTTTAAATGGATCTTTCTCTTGCGATCTTATTTATTAAATGCACATTTATGGATGAAATGAGAAAAAATATCAATTGAAATTCAAATTGTTTCAATATATAAAAATAAAATGTTTATTTTACATTTTCATCAGATTATAATCTAGGAACAAAATTGATATATGTCAACAATATAGCATATGTTCTTCTAGTCAAAGAGTGAAGGAATCTGTTCATCAAAGTTAAAGAGTTCTTTCTATTGTAGCATTGAGGTTAAAATTCTGGTTCTCACAAGTTTTACCTTTCTGGCACAATTTTTGTGGCTTCTGGTTGAATGTGTAATCACAGAGGTATATCTGCAAGCCTGGGCGTCTGCTGGGGAGGTGGTGCAAAAGGGAATCTGCCCCCTCCCCCACTCCTGAATCAGGCCTGAGTGAGGGGTATAGAAATTTGGATCCTCATTGACAATAATTGCTGCACAATTGTTTCATAAAACCCTAACTTGATGTACCCGTATTAAAATATGGTATCATTCTTAGCTGATATATTCCAAACATATCATTTTGCCCCCCCCCCCCGGGAAGTATATCCCCCACCCAAGGAAAGTGGCAGCAGATGCCTATGCCTGGAAGTATTAAAACATGACAGTCAACAAAGATAAAAAGGATACATTTAACTTTCTTTTGTTGAACCCTCCAATGTTGTGTAATTAAAATAAAGGACATTACACTAATCTTCCTTTTGCGTGTTGCTCTTCTTCAAAGCAATGGGAAATTGATAAAGAGGAATTCTGCACATTTTTTTTTTTTGGAGATCGAGTGGATCCCAGTAAAGCTGCAAAAAACAATTCTAGGAAAATGTGGAAAATAGATTAAACAAAAGAATTTTAAAGCAGCCATTTGTTGACACAAAAATTTAAAAGGAATTATGACTGCTGCAGATGTGAACTGCACCATAAACTCAATTCAAGCCAAAACAAAAAAAAGAAGAAAACGAACCAAGGAAGTTCTATTGCAATTTGTTAATTATACATGAGAAGAAAATAATCAAGACAGCTATTATTGTACACAGGGGTCAAAAAGTCTTGTCTTCCCCCTCTTTCATATTTATGTCTTACACTAGCACAATATCCATAAGAAAGATTACTCAATTATTTATGTTGATTGGCACTTTTGCCCTGGATCAAAGTACCTGTGCACTCTGACTCTGATAAAAATGTCAATCCTCAGCCCTCTGCCTAGTATCAGAATATTGTATCTGTGTCCTCTGCCTTAGATCACAGTGTAGTATCTGTGCTCTCCTTGTTTCTCACTGAATATATATATATATATATATATATATATATATGTACATACATAGATACACATCGTATTTTATATTTGTGGATTTTCATAGGAATTCTGTAGTTGTATAATATGGCATAATTGAATCCTACTAACCATTCAATGAATGGTTAAGGTAACTGAATTACCACAACAAAAGCTGGCATATAAACTATAGTTTTATAAAAATAATAGCTATGTAACTGATCTTTTCTTCACTCCCCTCCACCATAAATCTTGGACAATTTTAACTTGGATGATTCCATTGTTGATATATCTAAGTGATATCTTCTGAAATGTGATTGATTATAGATTAAAAATCATCTCTCTGTCCATCCGAAAGGAAAAAAACCTGCAAAACATCCCCAAATTTTTGGTGTGTAATATTGGAACTTTGAAAATCACACCCAAAAATATGTTTTTAGGGGCTGTGTTTATTTACATTGTGAATTCCTCCTGAAATAGATACATTTTTTGCGCCTTCATTGTGACATAGTTATATGATTCTGGCTGTGTTCGTAAGCATGGTTCTAGAACAAAATTGTGAGTGGGAGAGAGAGAGATAGAAATTAAAGGTTGAGAGAAGGAGACAATTAGAATACATCTCGAGGTGTAACCAAATGTGTATCTCTTTTTATATAACAAGTGAGAGTCAATTTTTAGAGAGTCTTTTTTTTTTTCAAATCTCTTAGCAGCATTAAATTTTGAAAATTAATTGAAAATTTACCTACAGGTTTTTTTTTACAATAATAAGATTTTTTTACATTACATGGCTTTAGCATGAAAATTAGCTAAAATTCCATGTGAGAAAAGTCACCTTCCTGTATGAATGAAAAGTCATAAGAAGAAACTTATTTCATTAAAAATATAATTTATTTCATCTCAAGTAAAGTTATTCAGTATTATCTTAATTAAAAGAAATTAGGTAAAAAGTATGGCCAAATTTGATTTGTTGATTGTGGCTTTTGGATCCGTACTACATTGTGTTGGTATCTTTGGAAAGAAATTATAGTTGCTTTTTCTTTCTTTTTTCAGATGTGTCTAACACCTCCATTACTCACTTTCTTTATCCCCAATTAACAGACATAATTTTTTTTTATCAGTTCTCATGATAGAAAAAAATATCCACAGTTTCCGTTCCAGTGATGTTTTCTTTTTAGTTATCATCAAAGAACAATCATTCATCTTTTTTTTTTTATCAATACTTGTGATTTAAAATTATGTCGTCAGCACTCACAAGCATGGGATTTTAAATTAGAATTATCTTTTTAGATATAATTTATGATATGAAATATAGGCTTACCCTATGGAGCCTAGCCATATATAATCATCATCAGCCGTTTCAAGTCCACTGCTGGCCAAAATCCTTTCCCATCTCCTTCCATACAAGTCATACCTTTATTTTCATTCTGTTTGAATTGTTTATATTAAGTGAGTGTATTGAGTGTTGTTGAGACCAATTGTGCTAAAAGAACATTGTGTAATTGTGCACAACTACTTTGATTATGTTACTGCAAGCAAAGGATTGATACAAATAATTTTTTGGACTCATTGAAAACATTGTTTTTGAAGACTGGCCAAATTTTTGACTATCAAAGATTTTCATCGGCTAAATTGGAAAAAAGAATCAGTCAGATCTGGCTGGAAAAAGGCTAATTTGGCAATCATGATGTGAGTCTTTGCAACAAGTGTTCTGATTGGTTTATAATTGCAATCTCCCTTTTCTGTCTATTGCGATACTAGTTGATTTGAACTTTGCTAATCATCACATTATTCTCATTTCTGGTATGATCAGTGAGATTTTGTAAGATTTGATAAGGAGTTCAACGATTGCAAGAATATTTCCATTCGTACAGAACTCCAGGGATTCTTTATTGGCTGGAAATCTTATCAACTCTTTGGTCAACATACCTCCAGTCATAAAGAGCCTCCTGTATGGCTCGGCTCTATAAATTATTGTTTCTCTTCTAGCAGTCCCTCTTTCCTGCAGTTTCTCTTTCAGCGCCCCCTCTTTATCTATGATTTTCCTTTCAGTGGTCCCCCTTATCCGCAGTTTCACTTTCAGTGATACATGAGTTACGTTCTTGTTTTTTAGTAAATTTATCATGCATCACCATTAATCAAAATGATATCTTTTTAGTTTCGTTTCTTAGTATGATTATTATTCATAGCACCTTACCATTAAGGATTTTGAAATAGAGACTTACATTTTAGGAATTGGAAAAATTTTCAATATTAACTAATTTCATGAGGTAAGAGATTATGATAACTAAATTTATCGGGAAAGTCTTTGCTTTCTAATCTTTTGAAAACAATGTACCCTTTTCCCAATAAATTAATTTATGTCTAACAAATCTATAAAAGCCTCTTTCTTCTTCGTATTTCCCTTTCAAGAATCACATAAATTGTCTCAGATTGTGGAGTAGTATGCAAAAATAATCATCTACTTTTCTGTGTTGTATTGAGAACAAAAGCAATGAAGTTTTTGAATAATGCATTGAGTAAAACTTATTCCTTTTCTTGAGTTATATCTTGAGGGAATTATTTTGTACTAACTGAAGTACTAAGAAAAACAGTGAAATGATATGCACGCAAATCTTGCAATGTCTGTCTTTCAATGGTCCCATGTTCTCACGCATAATATGATTACTGATCTGTCATCTCTAAAATGACACATTACAGGAGAAAATATAAGAATTTTTGTTTCCACAAACCAGTATGCAACATTGTGAAGTCCAAGTTGGAGTTGACAACCATAAGAACCATAACAATCCTCAGCTAATTTAGGGCAGTAAATTCCTTACTTTTTAACTATCGTGTTGTGTTAAAACAAACCAATGTATATAAAATTGACCTTCCCCTGCCTTTATTTGGAATCATGACCAAGTGATTGGTAGGTAGCTCTCTTACCAACAGCTAAACTGACAAATGAATATCCACAAATTTATTTATTCTACATACGATACAAAAGTTGCAGTAATCATCTTCATTTGGAATAGAAGTCAGAGAGAACTTTGTTGCGGCCAAGCTTATGAAATTTATATACTCACCTTTTATTTGTTAGGTAGAAAATTGCTTTTTTAAATTTTGAATGAGTTAAGTTGAAATTATACACATATTTTTTGTCCAAATAATGGTTATGACTATTTGTGGTGTTCTTTGAACCAATTTTAGATACAGCTTGTCTTTAATCTCCACTTCTTCTTCCCTAATAGACAACATGGAGTTATATGGTCATTACTGAAAGGGAAAATTTTTTTTTTGCTGATAATGGCAATGTGTGATGCAAATTAAGTGAATAACCAGTCAGGGGATACCAGATCATTGCTAATACTTTTTCTATGCATCATATGATCATAACATTAATTGTCTTCCTGTCAGTTCATTTAGAGATTTGTTGCAAAATATTTTCACTTGAGCATTCAGCAGTAATTACTATTTATTTGATGATGACTGTTTATATTAATGAATTATTATTGTTGCTGTTGACATTATGTGATGTAATTGAGGTCCGGAATCATTGAGTTTTTTCAGAGTTTATATTTGAATTGAAGAATATTCATGGTGCATCATCTGGAGAGAACTGAGATAATTCCTTCAACTGATTTCTCAATGCACTAATTCTTTCTCTCTATGACTTTCTATGAGCAGTAGAAGAATTATCTCATTAAATAAGTAATAATTATTACTAAAGTGTTGCATGAAAATAGATTTTTGAATATCATTGATGTTGTGTTAATTTCAATGAAGAAGAAAAAAAGGGACAATATCAAAAGAAATGTCCTATTTGGTAAAAAATTAAGTTCTTTGCTGTCACTTTGGTTAATTCTGAATCATCTTATGCATAAGGTAAACAATTGTCCTTTGAGTTCTGACTTGAAAGTTTCTTGACTAGTGACATTCAAGACAAACACATTTGACAGATAAAAAAAAACATTCAAGTTCAATTGGAAGTAATCAGTTAGAATGCCTATAACTAGCTATTCAGTTGGTAATAAACTCTGTATTGATGAATGAGAATAATTTTCTGCTCTCAAAATTCAAATTGATATTCTATTCTATCATCACTTTGTGAAAAATAAATTTGCGACCAATGTTGAACATATAGCCAGTGCCTTTTTTATTTTGTTATGTAAATAAAGTTTACTCTTGTATATTATATTCAAAGAAAATGCAGTATCCTCCATAATATAATCATATGAGTGAGTAATTAGAAACAAATCACTGATTTCTAAAATCTATCTAAAAACTAAGCAAACCATATGATATTATACAGTGGAAGAGGTCAGTGGGGAATCGGTGTACTAGTTTCTCTCACTGTTTTTCTCTTCTCTCTCAATGTCAGTTGACCTTTTTTTCATATATAAAGTGACTTAACATCATAGATGGTTTGTTTCCATTTAGCAAATTCTGTAGTCAGTGTTTCAATTTTTTTTTCGAGTATCTTCTTTGAAATACATTATAGTGCAATTTTTATCAAAACACTCAAACTAGTTCTGTGTAGTTGGATTTTTATTAAGTGACTGTTTATTTGCATACCTGCGTATATAGCTGTTGGGTAGACATGATCAATTCAGTTGCAGGTATTCAGCTGGTGAAATTCATAATCATCTCAAATTTCAAACCACATTAATGGCTCATTGCATTCAGTAGTCATTCTTGAAAAGTTAAAACATCCACATGATAGAAATAGTGACATGTTTTTAGATAGTTTGGATAGTCTCCAGTCTACAGAAAATTTACATGACATAGTATATCTATATCTCTTTTATATTGTTTGGGGCTGATATAGTTCATAAATATTGAATATTTTTCATAGATTCTGTATAAAAGTTGAGCATTTTGAAATAAAGACCTGTTTCCTTTGGACTGGATGCACAAGAAAACTGTATTTTCTGATATTTTTGCTTAGAATGATTAAAAATCTGAGACTTGTATCCCTGTTAACATCTACATTTACACACAAAAAAGTTCATTTTGACTAATTTACTTATCCTCGTCAAGCTTTTGAATGAACAATGACATTAATTGGTTATTTAACTTCATCAGTTATATTACATAATTGCTTTGGTTTGGCTTTAAAATAAAGCAAATGAATTGATAAATAAACCAAAAATAAATATTAGATTATGATATTCCTGTAATGACAATGGACTGTTATCCCAATTGCTATTAGTGACCATTTGTAATAAAAAGTAGTTAGTATTCATCGGGTGAAAATTTTAAAAAATGGCTATAATGTCATCAAATGTAGCACACTAAAAAGAAATTGACAGGTGTGAAATTTTGAAGATTTTTTCAATATTCTATAATAATCATCTCCTGATTGAAAAATCTGCACTCCTTGGACTTTTGTCTGTCAACTAATCTTATAAATTTGTACTCAAGAATTATGCCTGAGATTTAATAATATTCTGTCCAGTGTCTTACCATTAGGTTATCATTCAGAGACTTATCCTTTTCATGCGAAAACTGTTCTTGTTACTCTTGTCATCATTTATATGTGTTTAAAATGTCAACAGTACAGAAACCTTCAATTACTGCATAGACATCAACAAAGCATTGAACTAATAATGATGAGTATATATATATATTTATAAATTTTGGGGGAGAATACTGCCTCAAGAAACACTGGAGAAAATTATATGAATTTTATTGTCAGATATTGGGGAAATAAGTGACTGAAGTGACACAAAAAAATTTGACAAAGTTTTTCAATGTTTAGTGCTTAAATTTGTGAAGCTTTCTGGACTATATATATATATATATATATATATATATATGTATATATATATATATATATATGTATATATATATATATATATATATATATATATATATATATATATATATATATATATATATATATATATATCAGTTTATCTTTTGAAATATATCTATATTCATTGAAACCAAAGATCTGTTCACTTGAATGAAAAAAAGAACAGATCATTAAAAGATTAAAAAGATGCGCCTTGTCTGTTATTTTTTAATGAACGATGTAAGTGGAGAAAATGTGCTGTCAATATATGCATTATATATGTGCATGTGTGTGTTATATATGTTATATATCTACTCTAAACCAACTTGATATTGCGTCTACACACACACACACACACGCACATACACACACACACACATATATATATATATATATATATATATATTTTATTGAAAATTCAAAAACATTGAATAAACAAAAGCATCAGAAAACAAGGAATGGTGTATGAGCATTTATTCATAAATCCCAAAATGTCTTAATTATTTTGTGTCTCCATGCCTTATTCTTATTTCCCTCGTCTTACTCTTTCAGTTTCTACTTGAAGATTATTCAGGGTTGGAGAGATAAGTTTCTGAATACAGCCTCGAGCCAGCTTGTCAGAGTGTCTTGTTGGCAGCATGTCACTTCACAACAATACCTGGATGAAATAATTATTTTGTTAGAGTGACACAGTGAAAAATATTTGTTTTTCGCACACAATGCTGATGAAGCCCAATTAACCATTTTTCCAAGAATAATTAAAATAAAAATGGCCCACTTCGATTATTAGTTTCTTTATTTTGAATATTTTAAGGTAATGTTATCTGTAAATTTTTGTAAATTTATCACTAGAAACCGTCAACCAAAACTATCTGTAAAGGTTTCTTCAGTTTTCAAGTTTGACAAGCTGGTTGGCTATGTATTTATGTATCATGAATACAATCCACAACAATGGAGCTAAAAGACTGTAAATTAAAACATTTGCACCTTATTTGGGAAAAACATTTTTTTGTTTTTTTTAAAACTACGCCCCAAATAGGTCTTTAGTTGGGGGTTCAGTTTGCAATGCAAGTTTTTGCTAAATTGGTTTATTTGCGTCTGCTTGTTTTTTGAAAATTCAGACTTTTCAGTGATCACTGCCAAAGTAAGAGTGAGAGAAGTAACTCATTCATTGATCAACGCTTTTTCTAATTGATCACTCCCCTCAACATGGCGTGCTGCCAGAAAACGTTAGTTTCATGACAGTTTCTATTGAGTGAGTTATCTTTTCTTTTTTCTTTCTGCTTATTTCATTTTTCTCTGTATTTTCATTCTTTGTTATTCCATTATCTTTTTTTTCATATTTTATTTGAGATTTTATTTGATTCATTATCTTGATTTAGAAAAAAAAATCTGTTTATCTATATTTATTGCTTCAGCTTTTCGTTTTATTTTAAAAAATTTTTTCTCTTTGTATTTTGTTCATAACCCATTATACACCAGGTTCATTTTTTTTACTTACTCAAATACTCGAAATGCAATCTGAAATTTTTGTTTTGCTTCATTAATAACTGACAAACCTAGGAGCTAATTCAACTAAAGTTTAGAAATATTAAAGATATTTCATTTGTTGAATTTATTATTAGGCAGCTCAACTGGCTTCATTGTTTAATAAATAAACTGTCTATACATTTGCCTGAAATGAAATTAAAAACACAAAAGAGGATTTAATAATTTATTTTGGTTAATAACATCGCAATTGTCTTTGGTTTGGCTTGGTCAAGGAGAAAGATTTATGGAAAAAAAGTTTATTGTCTGTTTTATAGAACTATTAATATTAGGTGTGTGCAAAAGTTCCCAGCGCTCTTTGTTTGAATACAACAGGCTGAATACACAGCTGAAAACCGTTTTTTTTTTTGCTGGTAACTTTTGCTCACAGCAAATACGTGGTGATTTGAAGGAATTCAATACATAACCAAAGTTTCACATAAGAATTGAACTTCTTTTTTTCATTATAGAACATTTAATCAATTAGGTGGGATGGCAATTAATTCAGGCAGAGTTTTTCGAATATTTTCTATCTCTCATATACTAAAGTGTGTTTGTTTGTTTGTGTGTAAACTAGTTAAAATCCTGTGTGGTGAGGATTAGGAGTTCTAAGGAACTGAAATCTAAATTTCTTGGCAGATGCCTTGTTAGTGAAGCTAAAATGAATTACCCAGAAAAATATTTTCTGAAGACTATAAGAAAAAAGTTTTCTTTCTGTGCAATATCAAAAAGAATTGTTGAAGAGATAAATATTTAGAGGAGCAAAAACAATGCTCTCAGTGATAATCATCCACTTTCAAATGGATCAGCACAAATTCTTGCATTCTTTTTATTATCAGTGTTTTTCTGGAATAATCTTTTTTTAATGCTATCTCTTCAACTAAAAGCTACAAATGTTCTCAATTGGTTTATCAGCTTTCTTGTTTTGTCAAACATCTTTTTCCACAATGTCTTTTTTCAAGTCAGTAGCTTGAAATGTAAAATTTTTTTTTTTTATCTCACTTGTAAGACTCCAGTGATAAAGTGGTGGTTTTATTTTTTATTCTATTTTCCTTTCTCTTCATTTCTTCACAAAAATCCACTAGATTACTTTTACTAAGATGCTCTTATGATGTTGTGAAAATAAACAGAATGATATGGATAAGTTTCATCTCTTATTTATGAATGAAATAAGCATTAGCTACTAGCATATTTTTCAAAATGACTTTGATCTTAATTTAACTTATTTAAACTTTCAATTTTACACACGCACACTTTTATATTCTGCTGAAATACCTCCAGCAGTAGTATTCACAACAAGAAACATTGAAACATTTGATATAACGTGAAGAGAAGTATACAATTTGTATATAAAAGCATGTATCAAATGATCATATTTAGTCAATATTTTAGTTGATATTTGCATTAGTGGTTGTATAATTAAGATCATAATTCTTTTTAAAACTTATTCATATTTACTGATAGCACGACATATTCCACTAATCTATTCCATGATCCTACCACGATGTTGCTAAAAAAGAATTTTCTAATATTCAATCTACTCCTATCTACTTCCACCATATATGCATGGCCTTTCAGTCCTTTCTATTCCCTTTTAGTAAAAAGTACAAGTTCTACACTACACATAATCTTATACATTTTTTGTAAAGTTTCCTTGCTCCCTCCTTTTTTCTAACAATGTCAACACTAACTCTTTTAACCTATTTTCATAAGTTATACTTTTTAAGTCAGGTACTAACTTAGTTGCTTGTCTCTGGACTTTTTCTAAAAGATTTTTATTCTTCTGCAAGTACTTGGACACATTTTTCAAGGTGCAGTTGGACATGAGTCTTATAAAGTTTACAACAGATGATGACCCTGGCTTCAGTCATATTCCTGGAGTAGGAAAGGTGATAACCATTAGCCCAGCAATATTTCAAGCTTCTAACATGTTTTGGCTGTATTTTTTTGAGTGGGTTAGAATTTCCTGTGTTATTCATTTGTAATTTCTTTAGATATTTCACAGTTGAAGTAGTTACATGACTCTAACTTCTAACTTCAGTATCATCAGCCTTTACATCAGATCTTTAGTGTGTCTATCTATCTATCTATCTATCTATCTATCTATCTATCTATCTATCTATCTATCTATCTATCTATCTATCTATCTATCCCTTTCTCTCTCTTTCTCACTATATATATACATACATACATACATACATACATACATATATGTATTTGTGTATATATATGTATATTTGAATACATATTATTGTGTCATCCTGTTCCATAGGAATAGAGCACTGAAGAGTTGTAATACAACTAAATAGCTGTCTGTGGATGACACAATAATATACATATATATATATATATATATATATATATATATATATATATATATATATATATATATATATATATATATATATATGTGTGTATATATGTATATGTTTGAAGCATGTTTTGCCCGAAATGTGACAGCAGTTAGTTTTACCAGTTCAAAATCACTATTTAACTTACTTGGGTTACTTGATTTCAAAAATCCTTTAATCAAGTTTTACTGCCAATAGTAGTGATATTCAGAATGAATATCCAAGTCAATGTGAGTCAAATTCTTTCTTTGTATTCATGATATGGTTGGTGAAATTTTGAGTCCTCCCACAAGAGGTAAAAAAAACCATTTCGTAAATTTTGTTTGTTTGATTTTTGTGCATACACCTTTCACCTTCTTATACAAATACCATTCTGTGCATTCTTCTATCTCCATACTGTTGATTATTTTAGCTAAAGACTTACAGCGGAATGATCTGCCAGTGAATATTAAGAAACCTTTGTCTTGAATGACAATGTGCATCACATTTTGAATTGCAATGCAAACCTTTTGTATAATTGAGTTCATTTACCCACATACTTGAATTAACGTATGTATATTTATTCAACACTTTATCTTGCCATCTGGTCTGTATTGAGAAGATGAGCTACATTGTATTCAAACAAGGGAATGATATGTTTTTTTCATATTTGTGTAGAAATGAATGATTTTAATTTTTTTTCGTTCATCCAAACGTTTAAACTCTTTTAAAATTCTTCCAGTTTGTGCTTGCCACCATTTTAATGTGTTATTTTTATTAAGTGTTGACTTTAAAATTTATGCATTCACTCATTTCTTGTCTTTTTAATACATTTTAAATTCTCCTCCATGTCGCTCAGAGAATGCAAAATAATTGGATTATTAAGAAAAAGGAAGAAACTCTTTGTCTTCAAACACCCCCATGTAAGCATAATAATTTCTTTCTGGTGATCCCATACATAAAGTTTATGTATTGTTGGACTAACTAGCATGTACGATCTTACACAAGTATGAATTTGATTTGATATCAAAGAGAGCAAAGGATTGTGTTTTAATATTTGCGGTTTTATTTTTACATGGCAAGTACATAAAGTTAGTTATAAACAGAAGCAAGAAATTTCTGATTCCAGAATTGGTCTTATACATGTATGATCTAAAATGACTATGTACTTTTCAACAATGGAAAAAAAATATTTTTTTTGATTTGAAAAATAGAAATAAGGTTAGTTTCAAGAAAAATTACATAATTCAATTCTAACTTGGTAATTAATGATTTGGCTCATTGGTTTGAGTACTAAATTACTGGTTTAGATTTCTGAAACTGTTTAAAATACTAAATCTGTTGAAACTCATTGTCGTGTTACTTGCTTGAAAAAAACTGTTCTTGTTGAAGTTAGTCTAGGACTGGTTGAGTCCATGATATTAATTTGTTATAACCATAAAAGGTATTCCCATTTGAACGTTCAGTGGCTAGGTTACAATCTGTTTACAATTGGCTAAGGAAAGGTTGAAACTAATTGCCTCTTGGGATGCAGAAAGGCTTCTGAATTAACAAGAAAGTTATTGAGTGATGAAGAGTCAATTACTCAGGACAATTCCAATTTTCACTTACCCTTTTTTTTCAGGGTTATTTTTAATATCAAGATCTAGAAATTGATGCCCAAAGAAGGAACAATCATTTTATTGAGATTAGTGAAATTGAAATAGCACAGGAAAATACAACTGCTCTTCCTTTATAGGTAGACTTAGGCATGCGTGCATGTATGTGTGTACAGTTGGTTTTGTATGTTTAGACATTAGGAACATGCTTTTCTGAATGTGCGTTTATGTGCACATAAGTTTTTGCAAGTATTATTGCAGCTGTATTCATCAAGTAATTGTAGTTAGTTATTCTCGTATAATTTCTTTTGAGCTTGGTGGATCTTTTGTCTTTGTCATTTGTCCTCTTCATTTCTGTGCCATTCTTTTTCAAAAGGTTCTGCAACAACATGTTACTGTTACCATTTATCTATATATGCACAATAAAATGCTCTCATATCAATTTTTGTACATTTTAGTTTGTATGTGTATTTGAGTATGTTTGTCTTTCTGATACATATTGGTGCATATGTGAATGATGTATGTTTGGTGGCTTATAATGTACTAGCTGACCAAACCAGTGCCATTAGGATCTACAAATGCAATTTAGTTCAGAGGATTAAAAAATCCTCCTCCTGACCTACTAAACTATTTCTCTTTGAATACATTCTGAAATGCTTCTCATATGTAGTCCTCCATGACATTTGGCTGAGTTCATCATAACTTTAGATAATGTTGAAAATTACCTCCTCTCTAGTCCTGTTTAATTGTTTAAAATTGTGCAGAACTATGGGAAAGCTAATCTTTAACATTTTCTGAAGTCATCATTTTTGGAAATTTTTGAAAACTACATTCAGTATTATATGTGCGCGAAAATTTGATCATATCTTTGGTGTCCTACAAAATCACATGAACTCCAATGTACCCTTGGTCTTAACTTTCTTTAATCCACATTCTTTATCAAAATCAAATTAGATATTTTGTATTCTTATTTGCATTCAAAATGATTTGAAGTTTTTTGGAACATTTCGTGAGAAATCTTAAGAAAATAGATGAAAAATAAATTACCAAGATCTTTTATCATATTCTATAAATCATATCCCATGACTTCCAGTCTTTAAAATTATCTAAATTTAGATATGAAATATCTGAATTGGCAACTGAAGAAAAGTGACTAAAACACTTTGAAGGCATAGTTTTGTACAGGGAACACAAAATCATTTTATATGACTATTATGGCAGGCTGCTCCACACACCATAAAATCCAGTCCCTTCCAAACATGCACTTTTGGAAACGGGCACTGCCGTGGTGTGTTTAAAGGCATATAAATGTACATATACTTTTTACATACATACACATATATATATATATATATATATATATATATGTGTACATATATATATATATATATATATATATATATATATATATATATATATATATATATATACACATATCAATCAGTATATATACACGTATTGTTTAAAGTAAGTGTATGTTATGTGTGCAAATATTTTTCCAAGGTAAATAAATGATTGTTTATTTATGTTATTTTGTATTTTGCATGTGCTAATATAGTCGTGCATATTTTTGTATAATTCAATACATGCAGATATATATCATCCTAGTGCATACATTGTATATTTTAGTATTTATACGTAGAAATGTGTATTTATGCCTGTCTATGAATATGTTTATATATATTTGTGCATGTTTGAAATCTATATTCATTTTTTGTTTTGGCTAACAAATACATATTAATACATAAATGTGCTTGCCTTTATTTGTTTGCATGTGTTTCTATGTGTATGATTCTGAGATTTCCTGTGCATTTGTCAGACTTCGTGTGTAGGTCTATGAATCTGTTTGCTGCTGAATTCAAATGTATGTTAATATGCATATTGTGTGTGTGTGTGTGTGTGTGTGTGTGTGTGTGTGTGTGTATGAGTGTTTTTCATTTTAATTGATCTGTCATTATTTCTAGCTGAATAACTGTCCACTGGATGATTTTCAGCTTGTCATCATAATATTTTTGTGGGTGGGATTTGGGTTGTGGACATCAAATAATAATCAAAGCCAAAGTTGTTAAAAGAAAAAAATTGACAAGAGAAACTTCTTAGCAACCATGATAGCAACAGAAACCCAGTCTGACAAAGATGCAACATGTTAGATTCAAAATATAGCCTAGTGGTTAAAGCATCAGATGGATAATTGATTAATCTTAGCTTCAGTCTCCATGCCACTATTTTGCTAAATAACAGAATAAATATAATTTTTCCCCATGTAGACTCCCTGTAGAATATGAGTTGCATCATGGGTTTTGGTAGCATGTAGGTTTTATGATGTGGAGTTACAAGCCCCAAGCTCAAGATGGACTGTTTTACAGGGCTGATAGGCTTCAACTGCCCTACTACCTCTCCATAGCTGTTGGAGTAGTGGATTTATGACTCTACCAAAGTCATTAGTGCAAAATGATTGTAGACTGCCTTAGCTAAAACTCAGTTTGGTGATTACATTTTCTATGTGGTAATGATTAGTCACATCCTAGTATAATTCATAATGTAAACAGGGTATAGATATCAGTATAGAGAATATTGGTAAAGCAACAAAATATCTTTTTTAACAGATTCTGTTTCTATATTATGGTTACTGATCAATTTTTTGAGATTGATTGTTTTTTCCATTAGTTGATGAATAATCAATGTTGATATTATTCAGTATAAAGGAATGATTCATGATATTAAGATAATTACAAAAAATATCAAAGGTTGGAATGAGTAAATTTATCAACAAACTGCAGATGAAGTGTATCTTTTTAGAAAAAAGAAAATTATCTCTTCTGATAAGTATATGTTACAAAATTGATTAAATCTGAGTGGATTATTCTTATCCTAAAACTAGACGTGTATTTTATTACTCCATTTCAGATGTTTTCAGTTGAAACTTTTTCTCTCCTACAAATAGTTTTTAGATAAATGAAATAATTTTAATCTCTTTAGTATAAAGAAAAATAACATGATAATTTTATTCTGGTAAGCTGACAAACATGTTATAATTTAAATTCTGATTGGCTGAGTAATATTATGATTTCCAATCAATATGTATTTTGAATCATGATTCATTTTACAATTGTAGCTTTTATGATATCCTTGTCCATAACCCATCGCTTTGCTGACAATTATCATATGTGTGAAACAACAGAGTCGGATGATGGCTGCTACTGATAGTGTGACAGATATGGCTCTTATACGCATGATAGCTTTTTAGCATTAGCCTATGAGGGTGACTGTTATTACTTATAAATGTTTTTCATTATCTTACTTCAGAAAGCATTGTGGTTAACTTGAAGTACCAAATAGCAAATATCTATTACCTTTGTCTTTTAGAAGATTTATTGGAGGGATAATATGGCTTGATGGTTTGGAACAAACAAAAATGTTTTGGTTCTAACTATCATTTAGTCTTATTTTCTTCTAATGCTCAAAGTAAACACCTGATTACCAAATATCCCATCTACAAACTCGCTCAAATGTAGATGGCAAGCACTGGCAAGAAACTTATCAAATGATCAAATGAAAAAAAAAAGCTAGGATACAAGATAAATGGTTTACAAAGATATTTGAAGGGCTACATCACCATCAACCTCATCAGCCTTTTAGCATCCATCATTTGACATAGACCATCTCAAAGATTTGCTACACATGGGCCTCACAGAGCCAATACTTTCTGAATTTATCTAGCTTGTCATGCCATCTTACTTTCTGTCAGCCACAATTTTATATACAATTTATGGGGATCCATGTTGTGAGTTGTGATGTCCAGCATTTCTTTGCTATTCTTACAACATGTCCAGCTCTTTGTCATTTGAGTTTCCTAACTGTTCCTATTATATCTCGGACTCCTATCTTTTCTCTAATATACTGTGCTGTCTTATTATCACTCCTTGTGAGGTTGA
>OY735222.1:17007527-17185027 GCA_963457665.1 Thysanoteuthis rhombus
CTAAATAAATTCAAAAATTGGTCTGGTTAGTCACTGAATAGAAACTGACTTGTGACCAACACCTTATGGCAACATGTCATGTTGAGGGTGATCAATCAAAAAAATTGGAAAAAGAGGTGATCAATCAAAAAGTTACTTCTCCAGCCTTTTATTGGGCAGTGATCACTGAAAGCGTTAGAATTTTCAAAAAGCATGCGTGAATGCTGCCTGATACAATCTGAAGGACCAATTTTACATAAACTCACATTGCAAATTGAATCCCCTACTAACAATGTATTCAAGGGTGGAATTTAAGAAAAAATGTTTTTTCTCAACATAATGAAGAGTAAATACTTGAATCTTCACCCTTCTACCCTATTGGTGTAGCCTGCACCCTTGATACATGCATAGTCAGCCAGATAAACTTGAAAGCTGAAGAAATCTATGTTGACAGTTTTAATTGACAGTTTCTAATATTATGATAATGATGCAGTGGCACACAAGCAATAATAATAATTTAAAAAAAACAATTCTGCACAATCATATTGTCAAATATAACAGGAACAAAGAAGTAATGACAATTATAGTTGAAATAATAATGATCCTGAGATTATAAATCTTTATTATAATTTGTGAGCTGACAGTTTGTCTGTGACATAACAAAAATAGACGGTGGGGATAATACGAACACTGACACAAATTTGGTTTTGTGTGTGTGTTTGTTCACTGGCTGTTGATAGTATAACTACAACTACTACTGCTACTACTGTTGCTTATATGCCAATTCTTTACCTGAAATAATTGCTAGGATATGAGTCTATAATAACTTTTGTTGCCTTTTCAAATTACTATGATAGTATACTAACACAAAATACAGCTCTAGATATACTGTTAGCAAAGTGTGTGGTAGTTCTTAAATGAATTTCTGCTTGTTGGTTTATTAATCAAAAACAGAAGTGATATAATCAAACAAGTTTTTGTAAGGGCTAGCAACAAAATCTATCGTCAGTGGTGAATATTTAACTTTCTGTAGTTACAGGAAAGATATTTCATGTTTATAATGTATCAATGATTATATTAAAATGAAAAGTACAATTAATCACCCAGTAGAAACCATCATGGGTCCAATTTATTTAAGCAGCATGCCGTTTTGGGGGTGATCAGTGATCTTATCCATTGTTGTGCAGTGATTGCCAAATCTTTAGTGAAAACATTCAGAAAATTTTTATCCATTCCCCAAATATAATACAGCATATAAACAGCATTATTTTACATCTGTTTTAGCAAGGATTACCTCATTTTCTGTGTATCCAGTCAGTAACACATTATTATGGTAAAAAAGGTTTTTTGCAAAGTGTTCATATTACAAAATAGCTGTCAGCTGTGGGTCAGTGAAACATCATTTGACAAAATGTCTGAGAGCCAGTATTTAGCATAGAAAAAATCTACCGAAAACAAAAAAGTCAGGTAATATTAAATCTATACGTATGATAATTAGCATTGTGTGGATGTCTTCTGTCATGGTAAGGAACGTAACTGATGTAGTAAAATAGAATTTTATTTTCTGGTGATGTATAAAAAATTCTGAATTTATAGTATAAGAAAATAAGAAAATATAGACAAAAACAAAGCAAAAATCTGTTTGTGGCCAATAGATGTTATCTCCAAGCTCACTGCAATATATTATCTATGCTGATAAATGTGTATTCATATATTTCCTATATTCTTTCATTTTTGATGGAATGGTTAAACTACTACAGCAATAATAACAAAGCAGCTAAATCAACAACAATGAATCATTATACCCACACAGTTTTAATGCTGCATAGTCAAACTCCATTCTTTCTTCTATTCTGACTGAAGATAATTACTCAATTGCAGATATGATAAATAAATTCATAGATATGTATGACTTGTCAGTTTGGCTCAGTTGGTAAGAGAGCTGGCTACCAGTCAGTTGATTGGGATTTCAGATCACAATAGGGAATTGTCAATTTCATATATTGATTTGGTTTAACATGACCGCAGAGACATAAAGTAAAAAACACCCTAAATTTTGATGAAAATTGTTCTTCTTGCTATGGTACAAAAACAAAGTTAACTCCAGACTTGGACTGGAGTTTGACAATAATAATTGTAAATAATTGGTGAAATTATTATCAATATCTGGACCATTGGAGTGTTAAAATTGGCGAGTGTTCTCAGGAGAGTGCTTCCAATTTGAGGAGACTTGCTGCCACTCATTCCTCCGCCACTATCACAAACTACAGCTAGTGTGAAGGAACAAATAATCTATTTATATATAAATTAACAGTATGACTTATTCTGTGTCTCTGTCCATAAAAATGGACCCTTTCTTGAAGATAACAATCTTGCTGATAAAAATATGTCCTACCCACCATTTGAAACAATGCAATCATCCATGATGTGTTCTATTCTGAAAACATAATCACATAGAAATTCATATACATCCTTGAATTTTTTCACAGGTCCAAGTAGTTGTAATATGAATAATGGCAACAGCAATTATAAAAAAGGTTTATGTTGTTCTTATTGTATAGTAGTAGTAATAGCAGCAGTTACAATAATTGATTGTAGCAAAAGTAATATGAATATACATTAAGCCTCTGCTGGAATCAAGTCAGATTTACATGTTTTGGTTAGATATGCTTCTTACACTTGGCATTTGTGACAGTCTGCTCATTGTCAAAATGTCTTTGTAAGGAAGACCAATGATGACAAAGCTAACTAATTCTCACTTGTTTATTTTTATTTTCTCACACTAAAATAATGCTTGACTTACTTTGCTGCAAACACATATTGATGTCTTTTGGCATTAAGAATCCTTTTTAAAGAATTTTTAATTGCATGTCATTACTGTCAAGGTATTATTCATGGAAATATTTCTAAAAATTAATAGATATGATAAAAAAAATATTGGCAGCATACAAATAATTCCTATAGTAGTCTTGTTGACCCTTTCCATGTATGAACCTTATTCTAATGTTCTGCAGCCTTTGTAAAATAACTGAAAACTTCATTGAAAAGACAAAGAAAAGAAAAACTTTTGATCTTGACGTAAAACTGACACTAAGTTATCAAATAGTTCTATGTATAAGATGGATATTTAATTAAAACAAAAAACCTTTGCCAATATAGTGCATCCAATATGCTGCTATTTTGACTTGTATACTAAAGCTCTATATAGACAGTAATGGAGCTTGGATGAGTTGCAATGAGCAGCTGTCCTCCAAATACCCTTGTAAACCATTTGTCTTATAGCTCAGCTTATACATTAATATTACACAACATTTCATTATTCCTTATTCCTTGCTCTACTTTGGCAATATCAAATACTTAAAGATAAATTGAACATCTCATAGGATATTTTTAGGTCATCAAGTTGAAGGTGAACTCATCTATTTTGTTATAATAAAACTTGAATGGAATTGTGTTCCCTCTGATATGATTTTGGGAAAAAGTGAAGATTTAGCACTTAAGCGTAAATCATTTATAAAAATAAGAGCTTTTCTCAAATCATCAAGACACTCAACTGAAGATGTCCTCCTGACTGTTTCTATCTCAGATTTGGCAATTCTATTTATTGTACTTTAGGTTTTATTATCTGCTGTCATTAGAAAATGCAAAAAACACTGTGAGCTTCAGTTAGTTCCTGTTTAAAGCATTCTCCATTACTCATTTTCTAAAGCTAAGAACAAAAAAGTAAAATGGTTGCTGCAGGTCACCTTTTCTAAGTAGTTGGATATTTGTGATTCCATTTCCCAATTAATAAACAAGGTGAAGGAAAATTGTGCTTGGTTAATACAGAATAGATGACTATTCAAAGATTCAAGACATACATAGTAAAAAAAATAACATCTCTGGTGATGTGGCTTTGATATTTTGCTTGAATTTTCTCCATAACTTGCAATAACAGTTACAACTGGGGAATCTAAATCTCTATCCTCATCACATCTGAACTCTCTTGAAAAAAAGGTTCTGGTGAAAGCTACTTGATTTTAATGGTTTTAATCTGCAATCAGTCAGTTTACCTAATTGAAACACCATGTAATTGGATCAGTATTAAAATAGGAATCATTTGGATGCTCCATAGGTAGAAAGAACCTACCATTTCTTGAGATTATACGTTTCTTTATCAAGCCATTGGCTATCTTTTGAGGTTACTATGTGGAGTACAGCTGCTAATTAGATTCAACTTTTTTCAAAACCAGTGAAAAAGCTATTTCTACAGACTAACAAAAAGCAGATTACTATTTATCAAAAAAAGAGAAACTGCAGTAGTTTTTAAGGTTCAGCAAATCTGTTATGCACATAGATTAAAAAGAAGATATTGCAATATGCGAAATCAGATTTGTTTATTCAATGACTGATTTCAGTAAGCTGCTCACATCTTTTTTTCATTAAATTCCTGTTAATAAATACTCAGTAGGAAAAAACACACACACACTCATACTGGAATTTTTCTAATGCAAATTAATATTATTGACCTAAATTGCAAAATGCTTTTTTTGCCAGTTGTTTATTCGATGAAAATTGAAATTTTAAATTTTAGCAGCATTGAATTAATTCAATACTAAAGAGGTAACTATTTCTGATTTTTTTTTGTAAAGACTGCTTGTTTTTTTATTAAGTGATTTGTTATTGAATTATCAATGGGCTACTTTTATTGAAATTCTCTACATGTATTTGTGTGTGTGCATCGGAAAATGTTCATGGAAGACAATAAGGAAGAAAGTGAGAGAAAGTGAAGACTGTGCTTTCACAATACTGACATAACTTTCTCTGCTCATATTCTTGATGAAAACTTGTAGTCAGCGTGTTATTATCTAGAAATGAGTTTGGGCATCATTTGGGGCTAAAAAAGTGGAGCTTTGGGCATGAAAACTTGCATGCATTTTGAGAAACCATCAACCTAAACTGTCACCTGAACTGTCAACACAGGTTTCTTCATTTTTTTTGCCTGTCTGGCTCGTTAAGTATATATCATGTATACAGGCTGTAACAATGGAGCTAGTGGGCTGGAAATTTGAACATTTACTCATCATGTCTTCAAAAAAAACATTTTTGAGTTTGGGGTTTAAAATCTCCCCCATCCCCTGAACAAGTATGTTTTCAGTTGAGGGTTCAATTTGCTGTGTAAGTTTATTTCAAATTTAATCAATAAGCATTTTGCCTTTCACACTTATTTTTTTGAAAACTTGGATTTTTTCTAGTGATCACTGCCCAACAAATGGTGAGAAGTAGCTTATTTATTGATCACCCACTTTTCCAATTTTTAATTGATCACCCCCAACATAGCATGCTGCCAAAAGACGTTGGTCAGGGGATGGTTTCCCATGAGCGAGAAACCAGACCTGTTATGTTTAAATGTGTGTGTACTAATTTGAGATAGCTGAAAAAAAAGTTAGAAATTGAAAATTTTTTTTGGTATTACATGATGAAGGGGCAGGGGCAGAACTTTCCATTCTAGTTATATAATATTTTGCTTTCTTGGTATCTTCACAACTGCTTATTAATATTTCATCTGATTGGTTATAACAATGGTGACATTCTCTTAGGTTCCTCTTTTTCTGATTTCCATCCTTTTCTTTCCATTCTGTTGACTGATTCTTCATCTCCTATTCTTCCAAATTTGCATTTGTCTTGTGTTGTGGACCCTTGATGTTGTTGACTTTCATATTGAACCTTTCATTTCAGTAAAAAAAATCCTTAGAAATAATCTTTTTTTTATTTTGCTGATATTAAAAGCATTGAAATCAATTATTAGATAGGAATTGAAGCCACTAAAATCCATCAGTTGGTTAAAAATATAAACACAAGTGAATAACTAATTGTTTACAAGTGTAAGAGAGAGAGAGAGAGAGAGAGAGAGAGAGTTATGATTGAGTGAGAGACTGAAAAATTGCCTACCTTTATACCCAGCTTTATGGTTTAACATGCAATACCAATTATATTACAATTAATGTACTGGAATAGACAGAATCTTTTTTCAAGTGAAGTGTCTTATTAGGGTATGTAAAATTATATATATATATATATATATATATATATATATATATATATATATATATATATATATATATATATATATATATATATATATATATATATATATGTATATAATAGCCCTGTTTAGCCAGTCTGTATTGCTTAAATTAATCCCTGATCATTGACGATTTTTGATCCACAGCAGGATTACATTTACTGTAAACAATTTTCACCTTCTAGCATCAAGACCAAGAAAGAGCATATATATAAGTGTATATATATGCATATGTGTGAGTGCATTTGTGTGCATGCACATAGGTGCATGTGTATGTGAAAGAGAGAGAGTGCGTGTGGGAAAATTTATGAATATACACATGCATGCACATTCAAGTTATATATGTGAGTTCAAGTTCTACTATCAGCTAATTTATCAATCATTTTTTATATTTTATACTTGACTATCAATTAGAAAGGAAACCAAGTATTTGAAAAGTATGTAAAATGATGTATTAATTGAATGTTTTATTTTCGTTTACTTTTTTCTTTTAGTTTTTGTTCATCAATTTTCCTTCTTTTGTAAATAATTCTTTCTTGCCAGCTAACTTCTAATTTTATGGCTTTATTTCATGAGACGAGACCTGATATCATTTTTCATGCAGACAGGTCACTACTTTGTCTGAAAGATCTTTGCTGGAGAATTTATCTGATAACTAGAAATTACTAATTCACTTCCTAATTTATGACAAAAAAAATTTTTTTTAAGTATATATCGTTTTTCATAATTTTCTTATTTTCTATTTTTCTAGAATAACATCATATACTAATTAAGAAAAAAATGTTCATTGGTATGAATGTATTTGGGTGTATCGTGTAATCTGGAATAATTTGTAAACTGAGCATCTGTATCCGTCAGATTTTACGTATGTTTTTTAAAAATCTATTTACATTAAAAGTGTGTCACCTTTGAGAAAACCCTAATTATTCTTTGGCTTTACTTAATGGTTGAGGCTGATAGGATATCATGGTGTTAAATTTCTTCTCATACTTACGGAACTGATTCTAGCAAGAGTCTTCTTTTTTTAATTTTTTTATCCTTTATAAGATAGTATCGCATTTTGATTAGAATTAAAACAAGTCTGATTAGTCTCTCAATAGGGACCATCATGGGACTAGCATCTTTTGTAAACATACCGTGTTGAGGATGATCAGTTGGTAAAAGGGGTGATCAATAAATATGTTACTTCTCTTGTCTTTTGTTGGACAGTGATAAAAAATGTGAACACTGCTGGACACTAACTTAGGGATCAAATTGGCATAAACTTACACTGCCCCTATTTGAGAATGAATTTTTAAAAAAAAGTTTTTTCTATACATAATAATGAGTAAATGTTTAGATTTTCAGCCCTATAGCTCCATTGGTGCAGTCTCAATGTATGTTACATAGATACACACATTGCTAGCCTTCCAGACTAGCTTAAAAACTGAAGAAACCTTTGATGACAGTTTTAGTTAATGGTTTCTAATTATAGCCAAGCTGGATTTCCTTGAATTCACATTAGGAAAGTTTCTGAAGTGATCATATTACTCAGACACAATCTTTCTTCTCTACAAACATTGAAGAGAAGTTGCTTGTGAACATACTAATATGGCTGGTTGTCAATTAGGAAGCAATCTAAGGTTTCAATATCATTTAGATTGAAATATGTGTCACATGTTTCCCAAAAGGGCACAATTTAAGTATTCAATTTCTTAGTGTTTCCTTTTAATATTTTTTTAATTCACTTATTCTTTTATTTATTTTAATCAGACTCTTGCTTATAGCTGATGGATATAAATTGAATGAATGCAATTAAGTTTAAATAAATATCTTCTTTACACCCTCGAAGTTTAATCAACTGCGTTTAATAATCAGTTAAAGCAAACATATAGCTTTAGTATTTGTCTATTCATTGCCACAGCTTTTATTGTATTCAATAGAAAATCTGTTGGAGAAGTTCTTAAAATGGCAATGGTTTTGTCTCCTTTTTCCCAAATGATCCATGGAGATCTAATCAGCGTTTGTACCACTTGTGGGTTTTTATGGTACTGGAGAACAACCAATGGGACTTGGCTTGTTTACCACAATGTGGTAGTATATGTATACCTTATTTTTTTTAAAACATTATGTAAGTGTTAGTTTGTAAGCTTCCTTTTTGAATTAATTTGATCATTTTCAAAAACATGTCTCCTTTCTCTAATTTATACCAAGGAAAACAAGGTTTAGAGTGAGGGAATCATCTTTGTACATCTCCCCTGCCAAAATGATTCTTTATTTAATGTATTTGGAACATATAAGTAAGATAAGTTTATTTGAGCAAGTTAATTTGTGAATATCACACTTTTCCCTTGAGTAGTCATTTTGCAGCTTACAGCAATAGTTCTCTTCATGTTCTACAAAATCAAACCCTAAAAACTAATCAACTGTCATAGTACTTCATTTCTTGATGACTAACCATAATAACATAAAATGAGAGATTACTTTCATCCCTCATTCTATGCATAACAAGGTTATATTATATTCATCGCAACAAACTAATGAACGTCTTATGTATCTCACACCATATATCCAGGCATAAAATTAGGGATCAGTTTCATACATAAATAATTATAAAATTAATCCCCTACATCCTGTACATCAAATTTATAAACAATGCAGATCAGTTTATTAGTGTGAATAGATGTACAAATGAGTGAAGTAGCTCACCTCATAAATATTAGTCCATGCTTGCCTGAATATTGTTCATTATTCATCTCTATTCTTTTGCTACCATCCCACTTCCCCCCATTTTAACTGTCAGCAAGATCAGTGGGTCTTTTGCAAATCTGATTTATGCCAATAAGACCATCTCAAAAATCTATTTATCTTCCATGAGTAAATTCAATGGTGGACCTGTAAATCTCATTGGCTAATCAGCCTTTTCAAAATAGCCGTCTTTTCTATCTAAATGATCTACTGACCAAATGAGTTTGATTTAAAAACTATCAATGAGGAAGACCTACTGTTTTTGTTATAATCTTACTGGGATAAATTGGAGGAGAATGGTAACAGTATATTTCAGAATCTGTAAACTTATTTATGTGTGGGTATTTGAGTAAGTGTATATGTGTTTTTACTGCCTCAAGATTTTCCAGCTTACTTCAAACAAATTTTGTAGGAAATCTTTGTACAGTACTCATGAGTTCTGAGATTAAACTCAGAGAGACTAGTTAATCTTTGTGAAAGAAATTCATGATATATTAGAGTTAGTTTTTTCTCTTAGAAATAAAATAAGTGAACTCATTTCAGTGGAAGATTTTCAACAGCAAAATTGTTCCCTTCAAGTAGATGAGTCCATTGTTACAGACAGAGAAATAGAAATAATCATACAATTCATTATTATTGTTGGTATAGTTGTACTATTACTAAGTGGGTTTTGAAGAATAATTTTGTATTGCTTTATGAAGATACCACTTTACTCAGATTAGAATTGAACTTGGGATTGTCATTAGCCTTTGTAACTTAATTTCATTTACTCTGAACATTGAATATGACTACTAATAGAATATGAAATACGAATAAATAAGTAGGTATAACATATAGGGAAATAGGGTTGCTTCATGTTTCTTTTTACATTCAAGGACAAATGTGTGCTATCTGTTCATGGTATGTTCTATGAAGTGATCAGTATATGCAGTTTGATTTAAATCATTTTGTAAAAGTTAGATTTCAAGACAAATGACATCAGAAATTGATTTACATCTTATAAAATCTCCTTCTAGGTTCATATGTAAAACAAACTAAGAAGTGAAATGACAATTTAGTTTTTTATATTAATGACATTTATCCCAATTCTTGTAATATTCGTTTGAGAAAATCTGAGAAACATTGCATTTGTTGCTGTGATGCATTCATCTGGGCTAATCTGTGCTTGTTTACAGTATTGCCTTTAGCAGCATCCTAAAAAAATATCAATATCTTCAAGAGATTATGGTGTGCAGACTTGTTAAAATCAAGCACACCATAATTACTTCAAATAGCTAACAAGTATTGTTCCTCTTGTTCATTTTCTTTCCATTAGTGTGCTCATCTGTATTCCAGCTTTTCAGTCACTTGAAAATGAGAAATAAATTCAACATCTTCAATACTGCAAGCAAGTGTTGCCTGTTTTGAAAAGAACTGAAAATCCAACCGGAAGCGAGGCATGATCAAAAACTGAAGTGAGACAATGTGTCCATGTTGGCTTCACCCTCAAAATGGCTTTACATTGGAATTGATTGATTCAGTCGATCACTTTTGATACAGCATTATATTGTTAGCCTATTGCATAAAAAATGAAGCAGTTGAAAATGTTCTAGAGACTTTTTGAGTATATTTTTGCTTACTATTTTTTACATGTTCTGTGCATTATTTCAGGCTATAACCTTTAAATTGAGTGGAAATATAGAAATGTTTTTTTTAGAATACATATCTTCATCAGAACATGATTATATAAAAATGTAAATGATATTTCTTTTGTAGCTGTTTTGCTTTTATTTATCAGATTTATTTTGCATAAAGATATCTTCCTTAATATTTTAAAATTATTTACTGTTTTGTATTTTACAATAACCAGCAGCAATGCCAGTAAGAAAATTAGAAAATGAACAGACTCTGTTCAAAAAATTGCGACATTATATACACATTTTTTGACAGCATTTGACTACATTCATGTCTAATAAAACTATTTGTTTCCAGTTGAGTTTTCAAGCTAATCCCTGTTAAAATTTCTAAAACAAAAATAATGGTCAAATCAAAAATATAACGAAAAATATTGTCCAAAATGTAATTGTTATAAATATATATATGGAGTTTATATTAACACTGTATAGTCTGCTTTCTTTCTTTATCCCTTTCTCCCTCCCTCTTCTTTCTTTCTTTCTTTAGTTCTTGTACTTTTTTTTCAATCTCAAGAATGGATCTAAAAGAAGGAATAATGTGACAGTGTGATGTAAAAAAGAAAAAAAAATATTCCTCTTTGTCCACTCTCTATATCATATGTTTCTATCTTCATCCACGCTACGGACCAAATAAAAAAAAAGAACACTGTATTTAACCACTCTCTCTTCAGGTCACTCAATTCCTTACAAATGCTGTTAACTGATTTGAACATTGATCTCAACAATACAAGAGTAATTAAAAAAAATATTAAACATTTGTTCAATCAAGCCAGATAGCATGGAATGTTGGAGTTGGAAATTTGCAGCTGTTGTTCCAAAGATAAGCTGAATATATAAAAACTATTATTAATATATCCTAATTCAAAAACCTTAGCTAACACAGTCAGAATTTTTAAAAAATCTACATTTGTTTGAAACCTTCTAAAAATGAATGTGAAGCAAATATTAATTTATAAAAAAGAAACACTTGGGGCAACATTATGCTGATAAAAATTAAGTGAATGGTCCACAAAATATGAGCAATACAATCTGAACAACTAACAATAGCTACAAATTTTTACAAGTAGTTCAGATTGTACTGCTTATGTTTTGTGCTCCATTCACTAATTTTATCAGCATAATGTTGCCCCAAGACTTTCTTTTGTACAAATTTTAAAAAAAAACAGTCATGATGTTGAATCTTTCTATCTCACATTTATTAATAAACTGAATATTTTAATCGGCTTCTCACTCATTCTGAGTGATTTTAGAAAAATTTGAACAAATGTTGATTTAAAAAAAAAAAATGCTCACTATGCTGCCTGGTTGGGATTTTTGAATTTTGATACACCAACAATCTTTTTTTTGTGTGCATTTTGCTTATCTCTGGAGCCATTCTAATTAGAAAATAAAGAAAAATGAAGAATAAGAGTTATTTTAAATACATATTTTCAGATAATCAAGATGATCAAGAAAGAAAGTGGGACAAAATTTTGAAATATCTATGTTAGTTCCCTTTATCTTCTATGTAAAATAAATCCACCAAATTTTGTAGTCTATCATTCCTACATTGAGAACTTACAAATATATTTTCCACATTTGCCTTCAGTAGAATATTACAGTATCATTCTTGATAAGCTACTTTTTTGCTTTTTGTTGGGCAGTGATCATTAGAAAAGAATGAATTTTGCCAAACAGAGACTTATTGACTAATTTAGCACAAATTTATATTGCGTATTGAACCTCCACAAAAAGTGTATTTCTCTTTACTCTGAGCTTGTGGCATTATAGTCACCTTACCATGTTGAAGAGCCCAATATTCCCAGATATTCTTGTTCACACATATAAAGTTGGGGCTGATGGGGTTAAGGGACCTTAAAAAAGTACATGAGTACCTAAAACATGTATTTTGAAATGGATTAATGTTGTTTATAGTCGTAATTTCGAAATGTCATAGTTTATTTGACTTTTTAAAAAAAAGGTGTGGCTAATTTTCCAACTGATTAAAAAGATCAATGATTTAATACTAAGAGATTAAACAGAAAAAAAACTTATTTCTTCAGAAATTAGAGAGAGAAAAAAAAAGGTAGTAATTATTATGCCAACCAGATCAGTCCATTTTAGAAACCACACTGCCACTTATATGCCCAGGTGATCCTAAACTATGCACAACTTAGTTCCCAATACCTTTTTTGCTGAGCAAAGAAAATCACACGGTGTTGAAATCTATACTAGCCTAACTTCTGCCACCTTTTTTAACTTCCTCGCTCTCCCATGGTGCTCCCAGTCAATTATCTGGACCTCAACCTGTAGAGGATAATGTATGCCATCCTCTCTTAAGATATGGTCTGCCATACAAGATTTGTCTACCTCTCTTTTGGCTTTGGCTTTCTTATGTTTCTTGAATTTGACTTCAAGCAGATGACTGGTTTCCTTCTCTATACTTTTCAACATTTGCATGGCATATTATAAGTGCAATCTTTTGTCAAACTCTTCTTCCATATGAGACAAATACTGGTACGGAGATTGTGAAAAGTGGTTTTAATACTGTAACCTTCTCTGAGATCTATTCTACTGCACCTCTTACACATGGATTAATCACTTTAGTGACATGGTTGGTGACACTGGAAGTGATCTTATTTCCTGTTTTAGAAAGGATGGATAGTTATCATATTGGAAGGTGCTACTGATGGACTTGATTCTCCTTCTAGCTTCATGGGATTACTGTTGACAAGATAAGATTTTTCCTCTTTTTTCTCAGGATTATTCACCTGATGAAAACTAAAGAATGGATGACCGACATCTGTTGAAAGATGGATTTCAATTAACCAAACAAAATTCAGGCTCTCTGCATCTATTGGTTTTTCCAAAAGCGAAAATTGCCTTTGGAAGGGAGATTTCAGACTGTGAGTAAGATTAAAGGGAATGCAATGTGCAGACTGTTTTAAAAAGAGGAAGAGATACTGAGATGAAAATGTGCAATACTATACAAGGAACTAAAATGTCGTTGCTCATTGTTGACTATTTGTTAGTAATATCAAATGGCGGTATATTTTCTGGACAGATCTCGTATTTAGATTTAAATCTATTCATTATATGCAAGAGGTAATGATACAAAAGCAAAACAAAAAGTGTTATGAATCCTTGACCTCATTGGACCATATCCAACATAATTCATCCAGTATTTCAAATATCCATTAGCCAAACCACTAATATAAAAATTAATTAATTACCCTGTTTAATTTACACTTACAAACACTCCTATGCAACAATGACTAAAACCAAGAGACTACATGAAAATGTGAATGTTTATAGGCATGAAATTGTTTTCTGAGATACCCAATTTATTTTCAACAAAGGACCTTTCAATGATTTTCATTATAAAAATAAAGCCAAAAACGACAATCGTTTTTTTTTATTGAGGTCATTAACCTAAGCAAACTAGAGAGATGAGAAGCAAAGATATCTTTATATGATGCTAATTATTGCAGTTGAAAAAGTGAAATCAAAGGAAGGAAACTGTACATTGTCATTATGAGTAGATGTCATCATTTAGTTTAAGGGCATGGTGTTAAGAATGTACCATTGAGCAATACCGGAGAGAGTTGTTTACACTGAAGATCTCATGTTTCCAAAATATTAATACAGTTTAATGAACTTAAAACACAATCATCCTTCAAAAAGTTGATCAGGGAATCAATTTGCAGTTGAGCCAATGCTTTTATATTGTAATTGATACAGAGATCACATAAAAGTGAATGGATTGTTTTAGTGAATGAATGTGACACACTTAGAGATACATACTGGAAAGTGACTCATTGACACTTTGAGTCAACAAAGGATGACATTTTGTACTGTACTTTCACTTTTAGTTTCACTTTACTTTTTACTTTTTATTGATGTCTCTTCTATCTTGTTTTGTTTTTTTTCCTTATTTTTTGTCCTTTCTGGTCTCTTTACTTCTTGCTTTCTCTTTCCATCATTCTTTTACTTTCGTTTTTTTTTCTTCTTTATCTTTTTATACTTTCATTTCTATCTTTATTCACTTTCTTTTTTCTTCTAACTTTTGACAACTTCCTCTTTTTTTTAAAGAATTCATTTTTCTCTTCTAGTTTCTTCAAAAAAAATCTTTCTCTGTGTTTTTTCTTTGTCTTTTTTAGTTTGATTTCTACTCTTTTATTTTTTCTCTTTATTTTTTTAAATCAGTCTCATCACTTTTTACTTATTTTCAAATTTTTTCTCAATTTCTCTCTTCTCTCCTTCTTTCTTTTTCCAAATTTCCTTTTATTTTTGTCCTTCATTTTTCTTCCCCTTTCTTTCCTTGTGAGCTTTCTACTAAATTTTACTTTAATTTCTCTTTTTAACATAAATCATTATATAAATTTCTTTGAAGCATAATCTACTTGATATAATTCAGAATTATCACCAAATCTGGGAATATGTGGTTGGCACTACAGATCTCACATCTGCCACAGAATCACATTGGGGAATTATTCAGTGACGGAGATGAACTGCTTCAGTAGATATTCATGGTTTACTTCTTGACTTCATTCCACTTCCATCTCAGCAGTGCAAGTCTTCATAGACTCCGGCTTTTACTTGATACTGAAATGCCCGAGGCATTTTCTGGAAATGCCCTTGTTAAAAAGACTGTTGAATTCATGCCTATCATGTGCAAGTATGGAAAAATACTTAATTAAATTGAGGTTTCTCATGGCTGAGTGGTACCGTACTGATGAATATAATTGAGTTCTGGATGAGAAAATGAATTTAAATCCCATTGGGGAAGTGATTTATTTTCTGCTCCATTTAAGTTAACTTATCAGATTTGATTATATGTCAGTAGTGAGTTTGTCCCTGATGTCAGTAATTGGTGTTTGGATTCAGGTAAGAATCAACATTTTAAATACTTGGACTTACATGGCATACAGTCCCTCCCGACTTGGGAGATTAATGCCATACAATATTCCTATCACCTGCAGGTTAGAAAATTCATGTACTTGGAAAATCTGTTATATTCACATTGGTCTCTTCCCCCCTTCTTTATTCATACCTGTGTTTGTCTCTTGGTCGCAAAACAGCATCCATATACTTATAAAATTGACAACTTCTACTTGGTATAAACATTTGTCTATCTTGTAAAATGAATCATTACAAAGTCCAACCCAAACTTGAGCTGAGAGACTTTCCTTTAAACTATAAACAAGATTTGCCATAAATCCCTGAGACTCTCTATGGCACTTGTTATTTGGAGCCATCTGACTAACTTTCATTAACTAATGTCTGTTCTATCATTTGTAAATAAACAGAAAATTCAATAATTACCTTTTTTGAAAATTAAGAATTAAAACAGAACATAAAATTTTAACCCATAGCCTTTCCCAAATAAAATACCAGCAAGTAAAACTTCTTATTTAAAAAAAAATTAAATTAAAAAAAAATGGAGGAAATAAAATCTTGTTTCTTAAATTTAGGCTCAATTTAATGAGGTACCTCTTGAATTGTAATCATCGAAGCATATGTTCGAATAAGGAGGCAATTGACAATTTGGGAAATGTTCTTAAGTGTAAGTGATACAGGGCATTGACAAACTTGAGCAGCAGACATAATTGTTCATCCACTCTGGATATATACTTGTGAGAATTCATCATCTGGTCATGAAAAGAATGATTTAGACTTTTTTTTTCTGATTAGCCCTAAGCGACTAATATTACTGCTCCATTGTTAGTCAAAGTGAATATGTTGATAAATGTGACAACCTTACTAACTTACATTACAAAAAAAAAAAGACAAATTGTTTTTCAGTGATTTTTATTACATACTTCGTCAAAACTTTTCAATGGCATGACTTATTAGTTTATCTGATTTAATATCCCTATTAAATGTAGCTACTTTTAACATCTCCTTCACTATCTACAGTACAAAGAAATTAACATTTTATTCATCAATTAAAATTTTGGAATATTTATTATGGTTTGATTCTAGACAAAGTTTCATTTGCAGTTTCTTATTCATTCATGTCCCTTTATAATAATTTTTATAAACCAATTATTTAGCATTATCCCTATGCTCTGGGATATCAAACTAAAGTTCTGTGACTTTGCTTGCTGAACTGATCCTCTTTCAAACATCGCCATCAATAATTCTTTGATTTTAATATCATCATAACTTATTTTCTTTGACTCTGAATTCTCAATTTTGTAAGCATTTCAATTCGTCAATCACCTGCCATTCATTATTTATTGTCCAAAGTCTAAAAAAAAAAATGTTATCTGTTGGGCCTAAAAAGTTACAGGCAAGATAGTTAACCTAAGTATTTGACATTTTTCAAAGAAATTTCAAGTATACATATACCTGATAGTCAAAATCTACGGATCATGGATTTTCTTCATGATTGGTATATATACATGCATATATTGTTAGAAAGGAAGGCTTATCAGCTCTACAACAGAGTATCTTGTAAATTTATATCTGTTGAGCATAAAAGATTAAAAACATGAACCTGGGTATTTGACATTTTCCAAGGAAATTCCAAGTATCCATGTAACTCATAGTTTAAAATCTATGGACCGTTGATTTAACTCTTGAAAGAGACAAATACATTTATATATCGTTTGAAGGGGAATTTCATTGGTCTTCCAATATATCTTGACAATTTATTTCTCTTGAGCATGAAAAGCTACTTCCAAAAACATAAAGCTAGGTATTTTTGTATTTTTCAATTTTTTCTCCTTTTTTTGACATTTTCGCCTCTGTCTAACCAAAATTTATGGAAAAAAAATATATCATCATCATCATCATCATCAGTCTTTTATCATCCGTCATTGGACATAGACCTTCCTCAGGATTTGCCAGACCTCTCTATCATGGGCATCGTGGAGTCAATACTTTCTGAACTTGTCTAGTTCGTCTTTTCATCTTATTTTCTCCCAGCTTTGCTCACACATGTGATTTCTGAGGATCGCAATATGACCAACCATTTGGGTTTTCTAATGGATTTTATGATATCTCGGACTCATGTTCTTTTTTCTGACATATTGTGCTGTCTTATGATCACCCTTGGTTAGGTTCCCTGTTTTAGCTCCATAGGTGACTATTGGGAGGATGCATTGGTTGTATACTCTTCTTTTTTGGACCAATGGGATTTTCTTGTTCTTGTTTTTCTTTAGTTACTATCTAAACCATAAATTACAAAATGTAATTATCAAAAAAACTATAAAATGGAGGATACCAGGGAATGCATGGTAGGCCCCTCTAGCTTTCCACATACTTGGTTTATCATGATTTCATGTTGATTGCCTGATGGAAGAAATATGCATGAGATTGATATTATATATATATATATATATATATATATATATATATATATATATATATATATATATATATATATATACATACATACATACATACATACATACATACATACATACATACATATATATTATGCATGTATATAATTTGATTTATATTGACTTTGGACCCTTGGTCCTCCTGTAGAAAATGATCAGTTCTTCAATATCTTTCCACTGATATATAACATGACTATGTTTAGTATTGTCATATCATTTTTTTCCAATAGAAGGCCCTCCCAAATGCTGTACATGTTTTTCACTTACCTCTATATACTAACAGAATCGATGAGAAATTTGCTTCATGCACCCGGGAATGGAATTGCACCCGCACCAGATGTTTCCAAGATAACTGTAATATCTGCATACTATTCTATTTATGTTAGAATCTTTGATGTAATGTTAAAAAATTCATCCTATCTCTATTTACTACTAATTTAGGACAGTTAGAAAGGCCAAAACCAACCTGTGACCAGAAATTGATATATTTTTTTCAGAATTTCTGAGATGATGAATTATCATTATTATGCACTGATTTACTTGAACTAGTGTTTATAATAACCAAGATGAGGACACTAGTCTGAGTGAATCAATGTATGAATCCAAAGATTGTGTCAGAAACCTAGTCACAGAAAACGTTATTACTGACAATGCAAATGAATGAATAAGGTCTATATTTGAATATATTATTGTGATGTGATCTATGAGTACTGGGTTTGTTTAGATCAGTGGTTCTGAAACATTTCCAGGCACATCACCCCCTCAGCTTCAAGGCCACATCCCGAAGCCCCCTTACACCCATCTCATTTTTCATATTAGATTGACCGCTAATTTAAAACAACAAATCTAACTTTATAATGAGTGGATATACTTCACAAATAAAACTTGATCTATCAAAACAATTTATCTAGAAATATGAAAGGGTAAATTTATATGACACCTGTAACTTCATCATCTTCACATTTTTAATAAAATGAATGCTCTCGATGCAGGTATATCAGCTTCACAACTGGAAAGTACCAAGAAGTTTGTGATATTTTCAGAATTCTTTTATACAAAGTTACCTTTTGATTAATAATGTCAATAACCAATGAAAAAATGACCGAAAGTTTCATTAAATTCTATTACTTAGTTAAATTTCAGTAGATCCCTCAAATGGGAGTGTATATTTTTAATTGATTTTCTGTTTTGTTTTTTTTTTACAAGTAAACATATTTCGAAAACAAATAACTCTCCTTCTAAGAGAAATCATTTTTATATCAAATTTTTAATAATTTAAATTTCATCAAAATCAATTAACCTTTTTTATGTGATTGAATAGTCTCAATAGGTATCAATTTTGCAAAAAGCCTATTTATCATACTTACCTAGAGCCTGGTCTCTTGTGGACATGAAAATGAGATGATTACTAGTCCCCATGGCATCTGCTGTCTGATGCGGCTGGTATGTAGTGCATGTCTTGTCCAGACCACATCACCAAGATATAAACAAACATTTGGACTTATACGTGAAAGCATGTTTTTATTTCACTTTGTGGTCAGAAATCAGAGATATAACTATTAATTTTATTCTCTGTATAGTACATGTGTTACTTGAATGTTAGTGAATTATATTTTGTTGTAAAGATTTGATAAAAGAAAACACCCTTTTAGTTCTATTACTCCCTGCTATTCCCCTACCACTTCCTTTTTTCTCATTGCCCCCTTTGGATCTTTCTTCTGATTCCAAAGGAATGACTGATTTAGAAGAAGGAAAAAAATAGTCATTTTCTTTTACTGTTTGTTACTCTTTATCTAACATAAAACCCTGTAGAATCCTTGTCTTTTTTGTCATTCTAAGCATGATATGGTTCATCAATATGTAAATATATTCTAGAAAGTTTCTTAGAATAAGCATTCTCATTTTCCTTCTCACTAAACTTTTCATCTTGAACTGAACAATTTCTGATTTGTACATTGTTATTTATGTATCTAAATTCATTGGTTCCATGGCCTTTTATTTTTATTTTGAATGGAATGGTAGAAAAGGAATTACTAATCAAAAATGAAATATAGACAAAGAAAAGAAGCAAATGTTGTTGTAATAAATTCTTGGCACAGTTTTATTAGACTTTTATCAGGGAATAGCAAGAAGGATAAAAAAAACAAGAAAAACTGCAACAAAGCAAGTATCAAACCAAAAACCATGTATAGAATGAAACAATTTCTTACTTATGTTTCATTATTTAGGTTTATGGTTTTTTGCGTAGGCTTGAAAGATATATTGTTTAAGGAAAACACAATGACTAGAAGCCATTAATTTTTTTAATTGTAAATGCTATGGTATCCTTAAAAATGCTGCTGTTAATGTGTCACATCCTCTTCAAAACTTTGTGCTTTTGAATGAAACCATACTTTTTTTTTTTTTGACTATCACGAATGATTTAAAGTTTATGGTAATGACAAGCTATGGCATTTCGTTAGCTTGTAAATTACCAATTTTCTCCCTGCCTTCTAGATATAGTACCTTGACTTTGTTACTTATTTGCTTGAGACTACAAAGGAAACTACTTGACTTCATTGATCAAATAGAAATGAATATTTAGATTACATTTAGACCAGATCTGTAAACTCCTTGCAATCCCAGGCTCCATCAATGCCTCCCCTTATTTGAATAGTCATCTAGTAAATTTTTCACAATTATACTTTTTATTTCCTGTTCCTGAAATTCCTCTCCTGACTGAAAATTCTTCCTTTGGGAAATTCCTCCCCTAGAAGTCAAGTGCCTCACATTTGAATCATTAATTTAGACTTTACACAGTAAAAATGGGTGCAAAGTGACAAAATTTTATTGTTCTGCATTTTTATGATTAGACAATCACCAAGAAGGGGCTAGCTCAGGACAGTACATAAAAGCGAAAAAAGACTAGTTCTTGTAAATTTCCACCTATAATTAAATTGGAGTGCTTATTTATGACCTGGAAATTTTTTAGCTCTATGATTAAAGCATCCAAGCTGGAAAAATTATTTCACTTTAAGTCACCAAAATACCAATAAAAAGAACTTTAAGAAAATTAAACCAAATTCACAAACCATGTATGAAACATTATTATTGTTGTTGTTACTGATGTTGTTCCTGCAAACTGAAGCCATAAACATCCACCTTCCTCAACATCATAGAATTTGATATAATGATAACACAAACACTTCTTTTGTGTTTTCATTTGTCCATTGCATGAAATTCACTTCCACAGAAGGAATAATTTAGTTTTTTTAATAATGGGTATTTTTTCATTTAATGTTATCAATTCATTTGGTCTATCAAGCACATGACATATTGTATTGGTCATTGGCCCGCCTTTGCAATTTCCTCTGTTTAAAAAAAAAAATTGAATAAATAAGGGGGTCATATGTGTTTTTTTTATTCTAACAATATTTTTGTGCTAAATTACTCTTGATTGCTTTCTACTTCCATAAATTGAAGAAAAATTTTAATAATTTCTCTTTTTCCCCTTTATTGTTTATTAAATCTGCACAAGTAAATCTGCCCCTCCCTCTCACTATTTGTAAGCCTTATCTGAAGAGCATTTTCATCCATAGCCCCTTCCCCTTTGCCGCCTAAATTTTGATTAGTTACTGCTGCTGTTGCAGCAATTGTAGATGCAATATTGCATTATGCTCCATGATTGTCTCATATCTGCAACTTTTCTACTTTTAAGAAAGCAGGCTGGAGATTCTGGCTTTAGAACTAGTACAGCCACAGAAAAATAATCCTAGAACCTATCTTTCAGAATCCATCGTGTAATCACCTGATTCTTATCATCAGAATCATCATATTCTTCTGATCCAAAGGATCATTATCAAATCAATCCCTACCCTACTCTTCACCCTGGTCACTCTATTCACAAGCATCTTTCCTAATATTCTTGGCTCCCTTCTCTAAATGCATATCATCAACGCCACCAACACCCTTGTTATCATCATATTTCTCCTCCTCCTTTCCAGCATCATTATTATTACCCTCATTATCAACATTGCCATCCTCATCTTTCTCAGTATCAATTTGATCTTGTTCTGCCTTAAATCATCATCATTCTCATCCTCCTCCTCATCAACAGCATCTACCTCTTTGCCACATTCCTACTTTTCTTGTAACTCCTTCTCATTTCCAAATCCCTCCTCCTTCACTTTCATTATTCACTTATCATCACTAGTTACTCTTCTCCTTCTCTTCCTCCCAGCCTCAATTTCATTCTCTGTTCTTTAATCTTCTCATTGTTGTAATGATCATAAATTCATTCTAATAAACCCTCCCTATCAGTGTCGGCATACTCACTAAGTAATTTTTCAATATCACCATCTTTTGAAAGTTCATTTGATCATTTGTAATAAGCATCTGACAAAAATCCAAAATTTCAGGCTGATGAGGTCAATTTTTAGATATCTATACCAGTATATATATTGTTTCACTGTTTTCAATAGGTTTGCAGATTTGATATGTTTGACCTGAACTCCAGTACCAATATGTGTTATTGGTGCATAGCTTAGAATTATGTTCACGTCCTACTTTTTCCAATGGGATCAATTAAAAATAATTTATGAATTAAGCAATCAATATGATAAGTTTTATTGATACAGTTCCATTTTGTTTCATTCAAATAGCTTTTTTGAATCCCAATCTTCTGTATGAAGATTGAATAAATGAAAATAATTCAATAAAGCTGTTGATCAGCAAACACAAAAAATGTTTCAATACATCTGAATAGAGAAGATAAAGCTTATTCTAAATGTATCACTTCAGATAAAGAAACAATATTTTTGATCTTGCTGTGTATTCTTAAACAATAGGAAACAGATTAAGGGAAATATAATGATTATCTTAGGAACCCATTTCTTGCTCAATTTATATCAGAATGTGTACATCTATAATCTTCTGTTCATCTACCAAATGTATCACACTTCTAAAATTGCATGCATATAAGCTGTTAAATTTTCCCATTGACTTTTGCAAAACTTGAAATTACTTATTCTGATAACACCAATGACCTACTATTGTTTGTTGTCCATGTTTTTTGCCTCTCCCTTTTGCTTACCTATATATCATGAGGAGGGTGAGAGAATACTCTTGCCATATTTGTTTACATGGCTGTCAGAAATTACTGGCATTATCACGGCTGCCAATACATCATTACTGTCTGTGTTAAGGGCAGCACTCACTGCAGTTGATGGAATCAAAACCACAAAAGATGATTATAGGCCAGATCACTTTAGGAACTTATTAATACATAATTTCTTTATCTTTCTCTTTCTTTCACTCTAGTATAGGCACTATCTCTTTGCCTTTCTCTTTCTTGCTTTACAAACCTAATCATACTTTCTCTTTCAAACCTGTGTTATTTTAAAGCAATTTTTTGAACTAACAGAAATATACACATGCTTACACATATACACTCCATTCTCCTTGAAAATTCGCAATATCTCACACATCGTCTCTCACTCACCCTCTCTCACTTACATATTTACTCTCCCTCCCTCAGGTAATTTTCCCTCTATGCACTGCATTCCCTCTAGTCACCGCAACAAAACAATGTTTCAAAAGAAACATATATACACCTCTTCCTTTGGTTTTACTCTCTCTCTCATATATATGATCTTTCCTGTGGGGACGTTCTTTCTCACTTACACACTCACTCTACGTCATACATGTGCACCATCTCATAAAATTAGTCATTTTCAATATACACTCTGTTTTAAAAAACCATCTTGCTTTTTTTTTCTCTCTCTCCTTCTCTCTCATATCACTCTTCATGAACAACCTTACTATATCATTTGTACACACTCTCTTTTGAATATCTCTACACTTGTTCACTTTTTCTCTCACCCACATGCATCTCTCACATTAAATTTTTCTCCTTTTCCCTCTCTCTCATTTGATATACATCATTTCTCTTTCACTCTCATACCCAAACTTTCTATACTTCCATAATTTTTCTATCTTTATATCTCACTCTGTCTTTCACTTTTCTGACATACACACACACATATATCTTCTCTTTTCCTCTTATTTTCTCATATGTACATGCTCAAAGACTCTTATCATAGCACAAGATATCTCTAAGTAATAAATCATTTTACTGTTTTTTCCCCAGAGAGGCATGCTAAACTTTAAAAATAAAAAGGAACACGAAAAGTTTCCCAAATATAAATGCTAAAAATGAATAAATAAAAGGTAAAACTCCACCCAGCAAAGGAATATCTTAGAAATATTCTATTCTTGTCCTTTAATGACTGATTGATTGATTAGATTGGCAAAAGAGGAACTTGATTGATTGGTTCTTCTCGTTAGTCATATGTCATTCCTTTAAAATCGTTTAAGTCACTCCTGCTACGCATGAATACATGAAAGATTTCTCACAGAAATAGTCTGGACAGTATGAATGACTATTATACTAATGCATGGATTTTCTCTTCACTGTGCCCACCATCACGTATTCATGATCTGTTTATCAAAGTTCAATTTCACACATTAAAAGCTAGCAGGTGTTGTGGATTTTACAAGTAGACGAATGTACTTGACATAAAAAGTGAAACATGAACTTGGTTTTAATGTTCGCTCAAGAATAGTTCCTTCATTTTCCTATTACCAATTAGTGATCTGATAGCTTTACTGTATGAGTTTGATATCCATTTTGTATTCTCATTGTTTTAAAGATCACTTACCACATACATATTGATTCTTTTTGATTTCTTTTGAATTTTTTCCTGTTAGCTTCTTATCGATTAGTAAAGATTATTGTTGATTGATATCTTCTTGCATGTATTAGTTTGTGGCCATTTAACAATTCATATAGATTTATAGCTATACAGATATCTATTCCTATGGATTTATTGCTATTCAGTTGGTTAAAATTGTATTAATCCACCACCAAGTCACTTATTCAAAATAGATAGAATTTTCTAATCTAGCTGTTTTGAATGACTTTAGAGATAGTAACAATTTTGCTCAGTGGTCACTTTTTTAGTATCGGAATAATTTGATGCGTTATATTTACAAACAAGTTTTTTATAGTCTCATACTTACTCCTAATGACGCTAAAAAAATTGAACAGATCACATCCAAATGGGGGAAATGTCAACAGAAATGAGCTCCTAAATTAAGAGTACCTGATAGTTTCATTTACCTGTATTTCTATAACTATTCACACCTGCATGTACATTGATGCTTTCCTTCCTCAGTCTGACAATTTCAAAGTTTGTTTGTTATGTGAGAGGTTTCAAATTGCTCAATTAATTCACCAAGTAAAGTTGACAGTGGTGGAAAATGCGGAAACATGGCTGGGCTATGGGTGGTTCTGGAATATGGAACAGAAACATGGAGCCAGCTACATTTTCAGGTTAATGAAAAGGAGAGGAAGAGAAATCGGAGAAAATAACTAATTTTGGATTTGATTGCTTGCTCAAAATAGCTCTCCACGATAAGGAATTTTTCTTGGTTGGTAATCCATCCAAGAATTGGTATAAAGAAGGAAACGGAAGACGACCTGCACAAACCCAGACTGTACGGCCTCATACTGACACCCGAGAAGTGACGTCATTTTGAGAGCAACATTTTCTAAAAGTTCAAGATTACGTAGATCCTTTAATTTAAAATGGCAACAGGAGAGCTGCAATGTTGACTGCAATTGTTTTATTGTGCAATGATTATCGGAGATGCTTGGAATAAGTCTCTTTGATATCTTAGATTATCTTTGTGCTGTTTGTACATGCCAATTGCATTGCGTCATGTGACCTTTTGAGGGTTTTTTTTCTTTCTTTCATGTTTTTGTTTTCCTTTTTTGTTACATTTCTTTTTTCTCCCTTTTTTTTCAGGTTATTTATTCTTTAAATGAAAGGTTGCATTTTCTCATCCGTTCAGGGGAATGAATGAAATTAAACTTGTTATAGACAACTGGAAAATATTCCATGATGTATAGTTATGATAATAAGAAAGAAAACAGAATTTTAACATATTTATAACATCAACAATAGTATTTTGATTTCATAACAGAGACAAAGAAGAACACCTGAGAACAATTGTGCCAAAATAATGTCAGGTCTCTCCATTGCATTATGCTTTTTATTTCAAATGCTATGAAAAAGTCAAATGTGAAGTGAAAGAGAAATGAGAAGACGAGAGAAAGTAAGAAACCAAGTGAAAAAAAATTACTTGAGTTATGTGAGTGTAGTTTGAAGTACCCGACTGGAGAGGAAGGAAAGGTCAAGACATTTCTAGTGTAGAGTATGAAGGAATTTCACTTGTTGGTTTAGTTGAACTAACATTCTCATCTTTGCTGTGAATAATATTTTAATTCTAAGAAGTTCATTGCTTATCCTCTGTAATTATGCTAGTATCCCAAAGATGAGCATCACAAATAAGACTTGCTTTTAAATCTTAACTTCATATAAGAAAATTCAAATGGTAACATCAAGGGGAATAACCACCAAATAAAGTTACCTCCTTTGTAGCTTTGGGTGAATTTTTCTATTTTTTTTTCAAAATTCTGTCATGATATTTTGAACAAATTTTATTCATACCTCAGAAGAGTTCCATTGACAATTAGGAACAGCATCAAGTTATTCATAACTTTAAGGGTTGAATAACTGAATCCTTATCAATACCAAATGGACAAATTTCAAATGTATGATATGAAAGTTGTACCAGGAATCACAGAATATTTTAAAGCTATACTTTTTACTTACTACTACCGTGTGATTTGAACTTTACTCAGCAAATGCTTCCTTCATGTTTTGAATTCTGCTTGAAGATTTCATTTTCCTCACCAATAACTGTTATGCCACTCTGACCTCCAGTTATTATTACATGAATAAAATATAATAATTTGGAAATTCAAACTTTTACAATGTTTTAAAATGGGAACGATATGAAAGAGTATCCAATTGTCAATGAAGTAATACAGTGCACAATGATAAAAGCTATTTTAAATCATCATTCTTATTTTTGTTTTCCTTTCAGTGTTTAAATTTTAAATAATTCAATCTGATCATTATCAGTTACGATAATATCTCATAAGGATCTCTAATTACTGCAGTTTGGTTTCTCAAGACTTACGTTATCTTTCCATTCTTAATGATCTTTTTTATACAAGCCCTTTTGACTATCACCTTTCTTCATATCAGTAGTTTTTGATAAGGGAAAGGTGACAAGACACAGAATTGTTTGAAAATATTTTTTCTTTGAGCACAAAGAAACCATAAAAGATAGTTTTCTCCAAATGGGGCAATTAGCAGCTTAGAGAATGGAAGGAACAATAGCCTTACCAGCAGTTGGGTACAGGCATCCTCCATTATAATGCGGGTTTTGGGGTCCAAGAAATCCAACCACATTATGACTTGGCCATGACAACCAGGATTGCTAATTTAGCTATTTTGGAGCTATATGTAGCTATTTTTGTTCTGCATCCAGCTATTTCTGTGGCTATATCTAATTATTTTGGAGCTAGATTAATATTTTGAGGTCCATCATCCACCTGAATTATTACATAAACTATGCTGTAACAAATTTCGTTATTACCAGTCACTCACCTTCTATCTAAGGAAATTACATGCTTTTTCAATATCAAGAACATACATTATTGTTGCACCTCAATATACCTTTTTATATATCCAAGTCTAATTATGGCAGGCAAAACCTGATTCAGTCGTATCGTACAGTATGGAAATAGTTTTGAAAAATTGGCCACTGGGATTCAATAATATATTTCTAATTGACTTGTTAATAGAAAACTTCAATCATATCAACAAATTTTCTGAAGAGTAATCTTATTTACGAATGATTATTTATATTACTGCCATCTTTGAAGGAAACTATCAGTCTGTGAATGATTTCTCAGCAGTTATATAATTCTTGGTGTGCAAGAGCTAGCTCAACCTTCAAAAATAATAAGATCCCATTAATCCTAAAGAGAAGGGTGTACAGCCAATGCATCCTCCCAATAGTCACTTATGGAGCTGAAACATGGAACTTAACCAAGAAACAGACCCGTAAGCTGAGAACCATGCAACGTGCACATGAAAGAATAATGCTGGGCCTCACATGGAGAGACCATAAAACAGCACAGTACATCCGGGAAAAGACAAGAGTGAGAGACATCATAGAATCCATAAAAAATCTCAAATGGCGGTGGGCTGGCCATGTTGCAAGAATGGCTGACAATCGATGGACATCACGACTCACAACATGGATTCCCCGAGACCATATGCGCAACCGAGGCCGGCAAAATATTAGATGGAGAGATGAACTAGACAAGTTCAGGAAGTACTGGCTCCGTGACGCCCATGATAGAGAAGTGTGGCAAATCCTGGGGAAGGTCTATGTCCAACGACGGATGCTAAAAGACTGATGATGATGATGATATAATTCTTGTGGATTCACTTCTGTCAGTATATCAACAATGATTTTGATTTAATGATGCGTGTGAGATGTTTATAACAAGAGGATTTGGGATGAACAGCTTGGATATTGAAGAGAAGACTAAATGAATCAGAATAACCAAAAATGGTTTAAAACTATTATATACTGAAGAGTATCTGACAGCATATAAGACACCCGCATTTTTCCTCACTAAAATAAGTCAAAAGGTCAACAACTTTTGTTTTCCAATCCCACATTGGCCAGAATTTGAGGAGGAGTTTTGAAAAATTGGGTGATAAATGAGAAGAATTCTAGAAGATGCATTCTATTTCTTAGTACTCCCTGCTGAAATAAGCATTACCATCAAATACATCACTTCCTCTAATCGGATGTGTGAGAAATTTAAAACAAATTCATCATATAGAGACAGACAAGCGCCATTGTGCAAAGTGATGCCTTTCAAAGTAAGAATTTAAAAAATAAAAATTCATATAAATTTTGATTTTCATTTTTTATCCCTCTTTTCATTCATTATTTACTTCTTGAATTTTCATATGACATCTTTTTTCTTTTTTCTTTTGTATAATGAACTTTCATCTTTGAATTGCTTGTATAAGTTTTCCACTATGAATAGACCATTCTGGGTCAGTACTGGTTGGGACAGGAATACCTAAAGTTATGGTATGGGTTGAGGAAAACATGACACATGAAGGAACTCATTGGAATGCTCAGCTATTCAGTAAGGAAACAGCAGAGTTGCTGAGGTTAGGGAAGCCCCCCCCACCCCTTCAAAGTTTCCATAGTAATCCATGAATTCAAGTACAGAAGGAAGTAATAATCCAATACTATATTAGTTATGATGGTGAAAATGTTGATAAGGATGATAGTGGTGACAGTGATGATGTGGGCACATTTACTTTTGTAGCTCTGATGAAGCACATAAGAAAACAAGATTTTGTATTTCACTATATTTGTAAGATAGAAGAGAAAGAGAAAAAAACATTGTGAAGAATTAATAAGGAAAGTAAAGAACATGAAAAGTTATCCCAATGGTCATTACAGGAAATCATGGCTGGCTAACCCTAAAAAAACATGAAGAACAAAGTAAATAAACAGAAAAGGAAAAGGGGATAATTATTCTACTAGTAGCTAGAATATTTAGGAATATTTAGATTTAGAGAGATTTTAGTGAATTGATGAGTTGTGTTGAAAGTATGATTTGTATTACTGAATGATGAAAAAGATAAAAAAGAAAATAATAATAGTAGTTGAAATAATATGATGATAATAATTCAAGGATCCTTGCAAGAATACTCGAAGCAATTGAAACAATTCAAGCCACTGCACTGTTATTTCTGAATACTCAAAAAAGTGCAATAGATTCAGAAGACTGTATTTTCTAATTCTGACTGTGAAGAAAATCCTCTTGATAGCCAAATTAATATACATCCATGATGTATATAACGTCAGTTTTATCTATTTTGCGCTAGCTTAATTCACCTAATCATATATTATCAAAATATCATGACCTATTTTACTGTAGAAATCAAATTTATTGATATAATTGTATATGCAAAAAGAATGTTTCAATTCTTAATCCTTACAGTTGGATGGTTTCATCTTTTATTTTTGCTTAGCTTTCAGTCATTGAAATGGATATCCTGCAATGATATTTATACACAGAAGAGAGTATGTTTGCATTCTTGTAAAATACCATAGTGATATAAAAAGCAAGGTACATCAGAAAATTAAATGAGAAAAAGAATTTGAAAAAATTCCTTTTTTTGCAAGTGGATATTTTGCAGAGGCAGAATCTAAGAGAAGGTTGTGTTTAATGTGGGGACTTACAGGTGTACATGTGGGTATGAGGAAAGATTGTCTGGTTTCCTATGCACTTTGGGATGCCTCGGGCATCAAGGATTGACCCTGACCCCAAGACTTTGTGCAACAAGGTGGTGCAGCCTGAGGGGATGGCCCCGTAGAACTTGACATTATACTTTTCGAAGTGACATGAAAATCCTGTGTCAGGTTTATCCAATAAAAGAACATCTTTATGATGTTTCATTCAGTATTATTACCTGCAACATAAATATCAACAATGGTTGAATATTTCATATTGGTCATGGTTCAGATCTCATGAACAGATTAAGAATTCAGAGAGCAGTGCTACTGAAACAAGTTGGGATTGAACATCAGAAGAATTTTGTTTAAATGTCATTTAGAAAAGCCTGAATTCCCCAAACTGATACAATTTCCACTGCTTAGTTTTAATGACTGCCATAATGTCTATAGAACAGAAATAATTGGTTTTGCATCTGGTGTGTGATAATAAGTTAAATAACTTTATTTTGATTGAGTAAAAATTTTATGTAGACATTAGTTCATTGAATTTTTTAAAAAGTTCATTGAATTTTTTAAAAATCATTAAGTAATATGTACAATAAGTTGATACTTGCCATACTTATCAGTAGATAAGACACCACCTTTCCCATGAAAAATTGGCTTAGAAGGTAAAAGTGACCTTTGTTGTCCATCTTCACATTTGCCAGAATTTGAGGGTGAGTTTTTAAAAAACTGGATGATAAATGAGAGGAATTTAGGGAAATATGTTTTTTTAAAAATTGTCTGAAATGAGGGAGGGGTCTTGCATGCCTTCCTAAAATGGTGTTTTCAAAATTTGGTAAAAGTAAAATTAATCAGATGATAAATCGTATAAGATATGAGGATAATTTTAGTAATCACATAATGATTAACTTAAACATCTATTTGATGTTGAAAAAAATAAAGTACAGATTATATATATATATATATATATATATATATATTTATATATATATATATATATATATATGTATGTATGTATGTATGTATATCATTAAGATACATATTGAAACATAAGCAGTAGTCAGATGATTATACATCTGGTTATATTCAATAAGTCCCATAATAAAAAGATTCTTTTTATTAAAGGATAATAAAATGTTATGTATATTAGAAATATCTGTAAAATGTATTGTTTGCAAGAAAGTGGATTATTTGTCATATACTCACAAAGGAAGCCTAAATGAAGGAAGATATTTGGGTTGAGTCAGTTTTCTCCTGTGAGCAAATTGGGGGTGAGTACAATTCATTGTAAATGAGTCAAAAAAGCAAGAAGACATAAAAAGAAAGACAATCATAAAATGAAATTGAGGAAATGAGGAAAAAAAAGGAAACTGGATTTTGATATAATTAATATCATGTAAGCCTCACAAGGATACTCAATTCTTTAATTGTACCTCAAATACTTGAGATGTTTGAGGGTTTGATAGTCCCAATGCTTTAGGTGAAAGAAATAAAAATCCATAACTTTTGAATATTCCTATTATTGAGAGACAACAAATCTTACATCTGCATCAAGTACATTACTCTCCCATTCATTTACTTTAATTTACTTCCATTTGGGATAAGGGATTATAAAAAAGAATCATCAAATGGTCCCCAGTCCGAATACTGACCAAGCAGAATGTTGCTCAACTTGTAAAAGAAAAATCATCAAAAAAAAAAAAATCAAAATGGTGCTACCAGTATGCAAGGGCCATTAGGCTTAGTGAAAAATAATTATTCTCTCAGTAATGCTGTTGTTCTGCCACAAGCAGATAACAGGGCAGGTAACATTGCATTAAAATTTTTCAAATTCAATTCAAACAGTAATGGCAGTGGCAGTGACAACAGAAGTAATGGTTGTAGTAGTAATTGTAAAAATTATAGTGTTTTTGGCAATAGTAGAAAGGACCAGAATAGAACTACTAATAGGCAACATAATATAAATATTGATATTTGTCAAAATGACATAATTGATGATTGTTGTAGTAGTAGAGATAATAATAATAATATTGATGTTGATAATAATGATGATGATAATTTTGATATTCATCATAATGATAATCAAGGTGATAATGATAATTATCATCATTCCCATTATCAATCCTATTTTAGTTTTTTACAATCCGGGCAGAAATTCATGCTTTTCAAATTGTTTCTACTTGTAGACATAAATTCCCAAGTGGAAACAAATATATACTTTTTTTACAGTCATATGAATACCTATGTATTGTATTTGTACAAAACACTGTGTATATATACCTAAATAACTGTATAGAAATAAATACCAGCATTTTTGAGCGTATGTAAGATTATATATTGGAATGTATGTTTGCATGGATATGTACACACACATACATACATGCATGCGCACACACATGTGCATGTTTGTGTGTGATTAATCTACCTCCAAGGGGTGGATGAATGAAATGTTCAGTTAAAAATTCCTGCATCTACTACCAATTACAATGGATGCTTGAAGAAGGCCAGAGTATACAACAGCCAAAACATGACTATCATAACCAAGATGAGGACACTAGTCAGAGTAAGTCAGTGTATAATAATGATAATCTCTCATCTCAGGAACTCGGACAAAAAATTAAATAAAAAGTATTTATAGCACAAAATGGTATATTAAATGAAATCACAAAAAGTAAGTTCTTTGAAATTCGGTCTTCTTTAGCTTTACATGTACAATTCGCTTTAGATAGATATGAGGGTATATGAATGTTGTATCTAAGTACAGTTTGAAATATAAAAAATTGCATGTCAATTTTAAATCCGTCCTATATTATTAGCATACAGATATATGTCTCTCTGTCCATCTGGCCACATATATAATACATATATGCAAATAGCAGGCCCCACTCAGTACTTATTTCATATATCAAGAGCTCTTTGACATCAGAAATCCATGGAACCATTTATATTTATGCTAAAGTAGTAATGTTAATCATTTTAGAGTAATAGCAACAGCATTGGAATTGCAACAATATTAAGTAATGGTAGTAGGAGCAGAAATAATAATAATGATAATTAGCCTTGATAAAAGAAAAGTGTATATCATGCAATATGAGCATAGTAGGAAAATGAACTGATTGGTATATTAGATATTTTCACGCTGTTGACTAATTTACCAGTGTTTAATGAAATACAAATATCCTGGAATGGAAAGTGCAGAGCAGTGATTCTCAAACTGGAGGCACTTGGCTCCCTGGTGAGGAATTTCAAATCTATTGGGAGAAATTTTAGCCTCGTTAGGAATTGGGGAGGTATTTCAGTCACAAGTATAATGGAGAAAAAATTACTAGATGATAATCAGAATGGGGGAAGAATTGAGGAAACCTGGGATTGTAAAGGGGAAGAATGTGACCTGAAACTCTGAGAACCCCTGGCATTGAGGTATAAAGCAAAATAAAGTTACCCGCAATGTTTCTTTGCACTTAGTTGTTGACTAGTTATATTTTGATCAATTTACATTTAACATGGCAGATATTTAAGTTTGGAGGATGAGAAATAAATATATATGATAGATAAGTTGTTTGGGGGTTAATAGTGCTGCACAAAATCTTTTTTCCCCCGACCATTTTTTAACTACCTTAATCGGTACCTATATTTTATCTCTCAAGGAAATACAGAAGAGAGACCTGAATTCTCCATCTTTTTACAGCAGCTCTGTTTGGTGATTGTTATATTTTATAGTCATCTTATAAAATTAATAGAATAGAAATAAGTTTACATTTATACACGGTTTCACTGTGCTGGTGACCAGTGTTCATATCCTGATGGAAGCCTACATGTCAGATGCTGTTTTTCTATGCAGAGAGGACCTTTCTGTTTTGAAGATTGGCATGATATAGTCTTTTACTGCCAATATGGCCTTGTGCCAAATTAAACATGGCATTGCAAATATCTTCATATGTTTGCATGTCTACTCTTGCCCACACACAAACATACACTACCTCACAGCAATGCATATATTATATTTCTATTTATTTATGTGTATATGTTAGAGTAAGATTGTGAAATCAGTGATTTTTCATTAATTTCATGAAATCCCTAGTTTTCCAATCAGTGTACTAATGGTTATCCAGCTTGCAATGTTGACCATTACTCCTACAATGAGCTTTATCCTTGCATGAAGCCCTACTACTATGGCCTTGAGTCAAACTAAGCAAAACTTGGTAGATATCAAGAATATTCTGTTTAAGTATTATCAGTGTATACACAGCTTAGTTTGACTCAAGGCCACAGTAGCAGGGTACCCACTGAGGATCAAACTCATTACAGTTGTAATGGTCAATATCTCAAGCTTGTTAACCATCACTACACTGATTATGAATCTAGGGACTTCATAAAATTGCTTATATATTCAGGGATTTTACTAAATTGTTAGGGATTTGAAGAAATGACTAGTTTCATAATCTTACTGTAATACATACATATATATACATATATATATATATATATATATATATATATATATATATATATATATATATATTGTGTGTATGTGTGTGTGTGTGAATGCATATGTATATATATATTTACAGGAATTTTTATTATACTTATAGATATTTGCTAATGTCTCTCCTATTTCTCATAAATACACACATATGTGATTGTAAATCTTAGATTTAAGAGTACATTTGCCAGATAGATATAACCTCCAAAATAAGGCAATGATCATATTATATTCTCAACACAGAGGGTCAAAATAGACGAATATGATTCTTTAAGGGAAATTTTCACCTCACTAATGCCACCATTGGAGACAGTCCAAACATAAAATCACATTTCATTTATTCATCAATCATTGGTTTGCTGGAAGACAAAAACTAATGGTTGTTGGAGGTATTGCCTTTGCAGCTGCTTATGTTTGACTCTGAAATAGTGATTTAAAGTACAGGTTTTTCCCACTATCCAAAAGTAAAGTTTTTCTATTAATAACTTTCTTAAGCCAAAATGACTTGAAGCAAAGAAGCAATTACCATTTATATTGGAGAAACTTTTGAGTGCACCCACTTTCAAAAAATGGTGATGATGGTATGATAGACTGTGTCATCGGATGTTTGAGTGGTGGGAGGTATAGGAGTGAGGTTTAGGAGAAAGAGAGAGAGAGCAAGGAAGAGGGTGCACACTGCCTCTATAACAGCTAGCTACAAAACAAACGCTGAGAGCTATTTTCACTTTTCGCCTTCTATAGCAGCAATAAAATGACATATAGTGAACTTCCAAAAAGCAGAGGATACCTATTTTATAATTTAGACAACCAAGTCCTTTTTCTATATTATCGCTGTTACGATTAATTTTAGGGATATTGAATTACAATTTTTTTGTTTCATGCCTGTTACAATACTAAAGGAAATAGCGTATCAGATTAACTTTCCTAAAATTAGAAAGCTGACATCCATTTGGTACTTCTGTTGGTTAAAGATTTGACCTTATAGAGTAATCGTTGCCTTTTAAACATTACTAGTTCATAAAAAATAAAGCAGGGAAGTTTAATTAGGGGGTAGGAATGGAGAGTTACTGATGGTTGCTACTGGTACTATAAGTGTAACAGGCGTGGATTTTATTAAATGTATTATTTATAAAGATTACTGATGATCCTTGAAGCAATTCTCTTCAGTGTAACACAAAAAAACCTTACTTCTTAATTTCATAAAAAAAGTTTTGAATAATAATAACAATAAGAACAGCAATAATGATAAAAATGATTGTGTAATAATCAAGTGAGGATCCATATTGAGTTTTGTGTGCTAGAATAAATTAAATAGAACCATATAAACAAGAGAGGGAGAGAGAGAGAGAGAAGAAAAAGTAAAAACTAATATCTTAACAAGTGGTTGATTTGATTTTTTAGCAATATACTCTGATCTCATGAAAATATCTACATGCATCTAGTTTTAAGCTTTGAAATTTGATTCAATAGAAACATAATTAGTTATAACAATGATATGATGTGTTGAAGATAGATAAATATACTGAAGTATTTATGGTTAAAGGCATGTGAAAATTTCCCAGAAAATATGATAAAATAGAGCAATGACCACCATTGGTGTAACTATGATAGCTCTTACAAGTAAAAAAACAAACTATGTTTATATAAATATATACAGTGGTATATATATGGTCTTAAGCAGGACAATCTGTTGCATAAAATGTCTTGTAGAATGAAAATTTGTCAACTGAATAACCAAACCTATGGATTTTCTGTAAATCATTCCAAATAAAAATATTGGACCCCTAAAACTTTAATAATAACTTTGCAAATAATTCATATTGTACTGATTACATTCTAAATAATGTATAAATACACATAATCATGTAAAAATTTTAACAAATGAATAAATAATCTTATTGTAAAACACCAAATGTCTGCCTCTCTATCTGCCTGAAAATGAGTGCTTAGATACTAGATATAAATTTACATACATGGATACAATGAAATCTAGATGACTATGAATGATTTGATGAAATTTCTTGTTTTTTTCCACCTGATAGTATTTTGCTAAAAGAATTTCGGAGAATAATTTGGACCTCTCACTAAGTGAAATTTCATTATAAAAAACCTTTACCATGAGAGATAACTCTCTCTCTCTCTCTCTCTCTCTCTCTCTCTCTCTCTCTCTATATATATATATATATATATATATATATATATATATATATATATATATATATATGTCTATATATATATATATGTCTCTCTCTCTATATATATATATATGTCTTAATATATATATATATATATATATATATATATATATATATATATATGTCTCTCCCTCTCTCTCTCTCTATATATATATATATATATATATATGTCTATATATATATATATATATATGTCTATATATATATATATATATATGTCTATATATATATATATATATATATGTCTATATATATATATATATGTCTCTATATATATATGTCTATATATATATATATATATGTATATATATATATATATATATATATATATGTATATATATATATATGTCTATATATATATATATATATGTCTATATATATATATATGTCTATATATATATATATGTCTATATATATATATATATGTCTATATATATATATATGTGTGTGTGTGCGTTTGTGGGTATATTTATATGTGTGTATACACATATATATATATATATATATATAAATGTGCATTAAGAAATGGACATATTTGGTGTGACAGAATGAATTATAAATAGCGTTGTATTATATATTATATAGAAACTTATTTGATATTATCTCCTGTCGTTACATGGTTAATGTATCACTCGCCCTAGACAACGTAAATAGATTAAACAATTAAAGGAAATGGGGCTATGAGAATTTGATGTGAAAGCGGTTATTTGGGCCTTTGCATTACTGGTGATGTTTAGCTCAATGATAAGAGCATCGCTACATTGAAGCAACTACCCTATTGGTAGTAGGTTCTCTTCCTGCAGCAGGGTTAGAGTTATGTTTTTTTTTTTCAATTGTTTATTCTATTCATGTTGTCTAGGGCAAGTGATACATCAATGGTGAAATGATGGTAGATAATCTCAAATAAGCTTCTGTACAATTTAATACAATTTATAATTCATATAAGTATGTGCAAATATAATGATCTGCCTGTGTGTATTTTGATGACGAAATGCATGCATGTATGTATGTATGTAGGTATGTATGTTTATTAGCAAACGTGGAGGACTACGCATCATAGAGGAAAATCAAAGGCATATTTGAAATCAACAGGTCTCAAAATATCTTCAGCATACATATTTAGGATGATTTTGCAAAAAAGAATTTGTCAATTTCAATGGGGTCTGCATTTGTGCTTTCTGAAAAAAAGTCTGTTTTTTTTCAAAATCATGCTTGTTCAATAGTTGAGTTGTCGGAGGCATGGAAAATTTTGACTGGACATAATTCAAACTCTGATGGGGAAAGTCAATTTTTTTTTTTTTCACCCAAATTTATATGCATCCAATTTGTGAACCTTCAAACATTCCAGGAATTTCACAGTTTTGAGAAAGGCAATATTTAAAGGTTTTATAAGAAGTGGGGGGTTCTATTTACAATGTAGCTACAAGGCTAAACTGCATTTTTACTTTCTTTTTGTCATAGGTTACCACACATGAGTTTTTTTTCTATCAGTGAGTGTCCTGGCCCAACTGTTTGGGTGGAGGAATGTATGCAAATATATATCTATAATGTATCATTTGTTTTTCATTGATGTTAGATGTAGAGTTTTTTTCTCTCTCCATAGCACCCCATCTAGTAAAATATAAAATTATACAAACTTAAACAGATAAAAGTATTTTGAAAATAAATTTTTCTGAATCTCTTGCAAATAATACCTGTGTAGAACAATTCCTTTCATTTTCTCTTTCTCATATAAATAACTCAAATATAAAAACTTGTAATGAATCAGCCCAACAACAATTTGAACTCAGGGTCAGTTTTTATCTAACATTGTCCAATCTTTTACAACATCTCAATGTTTCGACCATTGACCATATTTGATGGCATATGAACCCCCCCCCCTCAATGGTTTGAAAGGTAATCAGATCCTTTGTTGTCCAACCCCTCATCCCCTAGAATTTGATGAAGAGTTAAAAAAAACTTTGTAATGAATGAGAAGAAATTGGGGGAATGCATTTTTTTAAATTAATACTCCCTGTTGAAATTAAGAGGTCTTATGTGCCATTAAATATGGTAAATAAATGTCAAAAATATACTTATACAGTTTGTATCTTTGAATCTCATGTAAATATTCTAGTATTAGAAAGAAACATAATAAAACCCATGACCTTTTAAAATTTCACATAATTCAATATACTATCACTTTATATATTATCATTCTCATAATGATTACTAGAATAATTCTATTCCTATTCAAAATGATATTTTTTCTTGACAAAATGACATTAATAAATATGAATATGGAAAGTTAATTTAATTTTCATTTAATGCAGCTTGATATACAAAATCCACAAGTGAATACCAAAAAAAAACATCAGCTACAAGTGGGATTTGACTGCTATCAGGGAATAAAGCCAAATGATTATGAAATAATTGTACAAATCAAGATTTAGTGCTTTTGTCAATTGTTGCAATTATAGGAATTGTGTATAATCGTGTGCAGATTTTATAAGTTGGACTTATTGAAAAAACAGGAAATTACAGCAGAGAATTGTTTTCCTTCTTTTTTATATTCCTTCATTTGGTATATGAATACACATTAGGAATACATTGGCAAGTGGTTTTGTTTTTGCAAATTAGCCATTTTATTGGATATTTATTTCAGCTACACATACATTTTGAAGTTCATCTTATGGAATTTCCTAAATTATTTCATATGGCTATTATAAAAATAATTCAATGTTGAATGCTAGAGAAATATGATTTGTAGCCAGGAATGAATATCAAAATCCAGTTCCCATATTCATAGATAAAAGAAATATAAAACTTTTGAACAAATTGATGAATAATGAAATTAAGGAAGACAAGATAGAACTCTTTGAAATAGTTAAATCCACACAGCATTTTGATTTTATGTTATAGATTAACTGATTAGATAAAGAATTAACCTACAATTGAGTTATTAGAATTATATGTAGATAATTCTTATGAAAACCTTTCATAAGCTGAAATGAGGTAAAGTGAAGACCCAATAACCATTAATCTACAAAAATAATGGTATGGATTTGTTGGAGGTTTGGATGATGGGAAGTACAGGAAAAACTGGGGTATAGGAGAGAGAAGAGGATGCACATTGCCTTTATAATGGTATGCTACAAACAAACGATGAATGCTATTTTTGCTATTGTGCCTATTTTCATTTAAGCTAAAAAGTAGCATACAATAAACTTTAGCAGAGTGCGGTGGGGGGATACCTGTACTTACTTTTTTTCGAGATCACATTTTTTTTTTTTTTTTCAAATTTTTTGTGCTGACAAAAAGTGACTAAATACAGATGCAGGTCTGGTTAATAACTCAATAGAGACCACCATGTAACTAATGTTGTGTTGGGGGGTGGGGGTGATCAATTAAAAAAAATTGGAAAAATAGGTGATCCATGAATAAGTTATTCTCTTGCATTTTGTTATCACTAGAAAAGTCTGAATTTTCCTTAAACAAGTGTGAATGTTGCTGGGCACAAACTGAGCTTAAACTTACAATGCAACTAAAAACCTATGAGGGTGGGTAAAAATGTCTTTTGTAGACATAACGAGGAGTGAATATTCAAATTTTCAGCCCTCTAGTACCTGTGGTGTAGCCTGTATGCTCATAGCCAGCCAGAACAAGGAGAAAACCGAAGGAACTTATGTTCACAGTTTTAGAGATGTTTCCGGCTGACTGTTTCTAATAAATCATAGCTAGAATTGATAAACTTTCTTTGAAATGATTTCATTTCCTGAAATTTCCAGTACGCAAATATAGATAAGTTATTTATAGAATCAATTAGCTTTTTGTGATGTTCGTAGAAGAGTGATGATGAAAAAAATAAATTTACTTTAATTTTTGTAAGAAGTTTGAAAAATATATTTCCAATATATTTTACATTCTTGAACTGAAATGATGTATATAATTCTTATGAAATAAAAAAAAAATATTGAAATGGACTAAACAATTTTAAGATTACTGTCTATAGTTTTGAGAAAGATTTTTCGGATGATCAAACTCCTTTTTGTTGTTTGTGTTGTTAAGGATTTGTTGAGGATTTGGCCAATCCATTCAATGGACTTCTTCAAATGTTCAATCCGAATGTGTATTAAAAGAAATAGCTATAAAATGGCTGAAAATGTATGTATGTCTGTACTAAGGGGAGCAAAATAAAGCAATAAGCTTAGTTATTGGTATAAAAATGTTCTCCAAAGAAATATTGTACCTCTCTTCATACAATTAGGCCTTTTATAATTATCAATCAATGCATTTGCTTAGAGACTTTATCTATTATCAATAAGAGTTTTTTTTTCACATCAAATGTATACTTATCTATATGCAATGTTTATAGAATTATCAAGCAAATTTGTACTATATCTATGATCCTGACAAGAGATTCTTAAGGATATGAATAAATTGACTTACAATATAAATGAATTGATGTGTGGAAAGTTTTAATTTTTTTCATCATTCATATATATATATATATATATTTATATATATGATCTGTGTATTGGCATGGATTATGGTTAATCAGACAATATAACAGTGAAATGACAATATTCCTGTGGCTAATTATTCTTTATTTCTGTTTTACTCTTACAAAGCTTTGTCGATAGAATTTCTTAATTCAGCAAGCCTTCCGATATTGTCATTTCACTCTCAACTCTCATATATATATATATATATATATATATATATATATATATATGTATACTTATATATATGTATATATACTTATATATATATATATATATATATATATATATATATATATATATATATGTATATGTATATTTACAGATGTCCCACATTTTTGGGAAGTTTGCCCTACACCACATTTTTATTTTAAAGAAAAAAAGTAAGTATAGCATTTTTTCCGCAGGAATCTAGTCAATATAGAGGCAGTATGCACCCTTTTCCTCTGTCTTTCCCATTCTAGTCTCAAATACCTCCCACCATCCCAAATTCCGATAACTCAACCTAACATACCATTATCACCATTTTGGGGCTCTGGGAACATTAAAAAGATTTTCCCATATCAATTAATGGTAATTGCTCCTTCACTTTACACCATTTTGGTTTTCAATAGTTTTTTTCGTTTGAAACACCCTATTTTCAAATAGCAGAGGATATCTGTAATATATATATATATATATATATATATATATATATATATATATATATATGTGTATATATATATAAATGTATATATATATATGTATATATATATTCTCACACAAATATTAAGTTTTATATTATGCTTGTATTTGTACTAGAGAAGATGTTTAGAACGTTGAAAAATTTAAATGCGAGCTCCCTAGTAAAAAAAAAAATCTTTCAGAAAAATAAGGGATTTGGGAAGGAGAAAGAAAGGAGTAGGAAAAAGAGAAAGGAGTAGGAAAAAGAGAAAGTCATGCATTTGAGACATGCACATTGCATTTAGTGAAACAGTACAAGGAATTCCTACTACTATCCTATGGTCACCATATTGACTGACTGGCTGACAGCCCATACTTGTACTGAGGGGGGGGGGCGACTGGCTTTGCCTTCCAGTCCCATTAACACTAGACTAAAATTGAAGCACTTTATTTCTAGATTCGAATTATTATGCATATATATATATATTGTAAAATTTACGTTGGTAATTCTAGTATGTGAACATTTCTTACCAAGTTCTTTTCAAACAGTTTTTCTATATTTATGGATTTTGTATTCCTCCTGCGCAATCATTTCTCTCCTATATTTTGATTCTGAATAAATAAGGGTGCATTAGATGCTGTTAAGATTGAAAAAAAATATTTGCAGGATAGAGAAATGACAGATTGTACAAATTGACCTGACATATTTTTGTGTTAGAATGTATATGTAATTGTATATATAAGGGTAGATCAATAAGTCTGTTGCTTGGCATCAACATAAGTTTCTTCAGTTTTTTAAGTCAGTCTTGCTGACTGACCATGTATCACAGATACAGGTCACACCAATGGAGCTAGAGCGCTGAAAATTGCGATATATACTCCTTATCATGTCTAGAAGTTTTTTAAAGATTCCCTATCAACATGGGCATTTAGTGGGCAAGGTTCATTTTACAATGTAAGATTATGCTAAATTGGTCGTTTTGTTTGTGCCTGGCAGTTTCTCACTTGTTTTTTGAAAATCTTTCCTAGTGATCACCACCTAACGAAAGGTGAGAAATGTAACTTATTATCCCTTTTTCCAATTTTTTAATTGATTGCCCTGACATGGTACGCTGCCAAAAGACATTGGTCATATGACAGTTTCTGTTGAGTAACTTACCAGATTTATGATTAGCTGAATTTTAGCTGAGACTTTCATTGAGTAATGTTTGATTTATGTTCACCACTGAATTAAGTGCATTGTCAAGGAAGGTAGAATAGAGTCCTTGTATAAAATAAATGCTTTTTTCATCATAGGGGTACAGACTTTTTAGTAAACTTATGAATATGACCTTTTCCACAAGTCTATCGGTATATAAATCTTTCTCTCCCACTGTTTTTTGCTATATGTATGTATGTATGTATGTATGTATGTATGTATGTATGTATGTATGTATGTATGTATGTACATTTAATTGACTGCTCATTCTTTTCTGCAAACAAATACACATGCAGTGAGAACCACAAGGCACTGCAACATACACATGTGCAGACATACATCTTATATATATATATATATATATATATATATATATATATATATATATATTTTCTTGTTTTGGTAATAGCTCTTCTTTTTTACATGTTGCATATCATATACATCAATATCAGCAAAATCTCTCAACATTAAAACATATAGCTTGATTTTTAACTTGTTTCAATAAATTTTACATGTTCCTTTCAACAATCTCTATATATTGTGATGATACTGCAACTGAATTCACTTTTTTTCCTCATTTATTTGGGCTAGTTTCTCTTGAGAAAAAAAATCCTTATCTAGTAATATATGAATAACAATCAGAGCAATTGTTTTCTTTTATTAATCTGTGTTGAAAATAAAATTTCATTTTTCTATATTCAGATTGGTCGAACAGGAAAATGTTTGTTGAAGGACAACCGAATAGTGGTTTATGATAATATTCTTCAGATATTTAATTCTCATCTTAATATACTGAAATTTTCATATGAGTTGTTTAAAGAGATTACTTTGCATTATTGCATATGTTCAGGAGATGTATGAGTCTTCTCAACACACACATACACATGCATACATAATAAACTGTGGTGGGCAATAGAGTGGGTGGCAACAAAATAAGAAATAAAACAAGAAAGTAAAATTTAAAACAAAATGGTGGTGGGGTATAAAAAAAAACCTCTTTACTCTAAGGAAAAGAGATAATTCATGCCATTTTGTTTTGTTTATGCGGGGAAACTTCTAGATTTGAAATATTGCAATTAAAATCTTAATGCTTGGTTTAAAAAAAAATTCCATTCTTTCCTTTTTCCTCTCTGTTTTTGTTTTTTAGAGGCATGTATTGAGCTACTAGTAGAATTGATTAAGGTAGGCTTTATCCTGACAATCAATTTGGAAATAATCCGCAAACACACATAAATCAACCACTGCTACCCACTGACACCACCCTTAACCCCCCCTACAACATCATCGTTATCTTCCTCCTCCTCCTCCTTCTCTTCATCATCATCATCAACTTCTTCATTATCAACAGTGTTGTCACACCTGGTTAAAGATATGGCTTCCGTGTTGCAGCAGGTTTTTTTTATCCTCAATGCCAAATGCAAACATTGCTTTTGTTGTGAAATATTTTTACTGAATACAAAAAAAATTCAATTAGTCTAGGTTTTTTTGCATATAAAGTGAAATTAACGTTTGGTTGAATCAATAAAATGCAGTATTAGTCAAGTTTATCCATAGAAAATTCTGTTAATTGTATATTATTAACTTCTATATATCTATGCAGAGAAATTCAAATAGATGTTACCATTGAGCATACATTCATACATACATATATATATATATATATATATATATATATATATATATATATTATATATATATATATGTGTGTGTGTGTGTATATATATATATGTGTGTATATATATATATGAATATATGTATATATATAAATATAAATACACCCACACAAATATATATATCTATGTATATATATATATATAAATATATGTATATATATAAATATAAATACACACACACACATATATATATATGTGTATATTTATATATGAAATATATGTAAATACATACATAAATATATAAGCATATATATGTATAGATAGATAGATAGATAGATAGATATAGATATAGATAAATGTAAATATATATATGTAAATATATGTATGTATATAAATATATATATACAAATATATATATGTAAATATATACGTATAGATATACATCTATATATATATACCCATATGTAAAGATATATGTATATACATATATATATGTATATATGTAAATACATATATACATATGTATATATATATGTATATATATATGTATGTATATTCATAAAATATATATATATAAATACATATGTATATACATATATATATGTATGTATATATATATATATATACATATATATATGATATAGGCCAGGAGAGGACAGAAACATGAGCTAGTTTGTGTAGCGAATCCACATTCTACTATTTATTTCCAGCTCTACCCTAAAATAACTCAACTTCAATAGTAAAAAGTTGTATGTGTCGAACACTCTACGAAATAATAAATGATGAATCTATAACACATCATATAATTATTATTGATTTATATAATTATCATTGATATATTAATATATTTTGTTATACTGCTAGCTTTATTTGTACCACGTGTACTATGTATATATATATATATATATATATATATATATATATATATTTATATATATATATAATTGAATATGAATTTAATTTCAAAGTGAAGACCACCCCAATTTCAAGAATCTGATCATTCTGCTTGCTGGCCACTTATAAAAAAGAAAAAAAATTATTTGAAAATTTATTGAATATTGTATAATGTTCAAGTTTCAAACTATCAAACCATTAACATCTGCAAATAAGAAAAATATGTCAAAATATAGGAAAATTTAGAACTGAAAATACCAGGGACAAGCTTTTCCATTTTGACTCACTAATTACTGATTTACATACTTAAATTCTATATTTGTTTCAAATACAGGTGATATAGCCCTGATATATGCAATGGTTAAGAATTTCTTTATAAAAAATGCTGTTTGTAGTGAAGGATTATAATTATGAGAAAAAAATGTTTGATAAAAATATGATTTTTTTCAAGTTATAAAAAAATGTAAGGAAAGATAAGTTATAAATAATAACATAAATTTTGCGAAAATTCATCTAATCTAATTCAAATTATCACTTACTGTAGGTAAATAGAACTTTTGAATAAAGTTATTTTGTTTAAAGTTTTTGTGAAAACATGTTGAGAGCTTACATTTTGAAGGTCTTATTTTTATGTTCTCGAATTCTCTTGATATAAATACCTTGTTGGAATGTTTTGATCGTTGCATGGAGTAAAATGCATAGTTCAAACTATATATAGCCGATTCTGTTGAATGGAACATCAGTCACAGGGAATAGCCACTTAGTAGGACTAATTGTAAACTTTTATACAAATATGTTTAAAAAGAATGATTGCTAAAAGGCACCGAGTTTCATGGTCCGAATGTATTTCACTCAAGCTGAATCCACTGAACATATTTTGTAGTACATATGCATATGTCATGCACTTACTAATACTTGTTCGATTTTTAAAGATAATATACGAAAGGTTTATCTTATAAATATGGTTAACAAAAGAAGTTATGTTGTTTTTTTTTTTTGAATTCTGAACAATTCATTTTATACTCTATCATCAAATTTCCAACTTGGAATTATTTTTTTACTAAATCTAGAGAAGAACCTATTCTTTCTTTTATCAAACTCACTCAACACACAACTAATAGAAGCCCTGAACTGATTTTTTTAATCCCATGTGATAACTCACCTTCCTTTTGGCTTGAAGATTGAGTATCTTTTGACTGATAGTACATTCTATTGAGATAACCAAAGAAAGCTGATCTGAAAACTTTAAGTTTTCATTTTCCCACTCATTGTAAATAAGGATCAACGAGAATGCTATTTAAATTAGTTGAAACAAATGACTGAAATTCTATATCGAAAATGATAATTTTTCAGGCTATCCTGTTCAGCTTTCACACTATCTATTTCAATCAGAAGAAATTATTTTGAACTCATATTTCAACTAATTATTATTTTTAATTTGAAAAAAAAAATTAAAATGTAAAACTAATGAATATATTAATTAAATTTAAAAAATCAAAATTTCTTTTTTATTTTCTCCTTCTATTTCTCCTTCTTTTTGAAATTCAAGTTTTTCAAGGGAAAGATGTGAATAGTTTTCAAACAATGCAGCTGCCAATACTTGAAGTAGGCTCATGGATTCCTCTAACACCTTCCTGTGCTTTGTGTGAAATGTAATGAGTTATCATCATTTTTCTCTTTGATCAAATTTCCTGAGGTATCTTGAAATTTGAATACTTAGAAAATTGTTTCGTTCTGTCACTATTGAGTTTCTCAGTATCCACAAAATGATATAGACGGCATGAAAGGATTTTCTAAGGAATGAAGGAAATTTTTAAAAAATGGATAAATAAATGTGAAAAAAATAAGCTTCTTTTCCCGGTTGCAAATGGAACCAGCATTGTCTTTTGGTTGAAAATATTCCAATATTTATGAAAAAACAATTTCCTATTTAGAGTCTTATAAGTTTTTCATGAAAAATATAGGGTATCCATTAAGTCTCTATCAATTTCATTACATAATAAAATAAAAAGATAGATAGGGGCTTAATGAACATCTTCTATAACTGAAGTCAAACAATCATTTGATAAAATTTTTAGTAATTTAGAATTAAAAAAAGTTGGTGTGAGTGACTTCTGAAATGTTTATAAGGTTTGTTTTAAAAAAAATTATAACTTAAATTGTGATTCCAGCTTAAGAAAATAACCTGTATGAAAAAAAAAACAACATTTTTTCAACAAATTACTGTCTAAGTTCCAGGTCAGAGTAGGATCTGAACTTTTGACTAGGTCTTAGTCTCCAACACACTTGATATCATTGATATCAGATGCAAGATATGATGGGACCTGACTGAGTATGAATTGAATAGTGGATTTAATGGTGGTTTCAAACAATCTGAAATTGATAATTGTGAATTCTTCATTTTTCTACTACTATAATGTACGAATAACTATATAGGTATGATTAAAACCTTTTTTTTTTTCCATTATACAGAAAACCAATTATTCACGTGGAGAATTTGAGATTCTCACATTGAATCTAAAATATCTGTTAAAATATACTTAATTTCTATGTTTATCATTTATAATATAAAATGAAAATTGGTCTGATTTGTCACTCAATGGAAATCATCACATGACCAGTGTCTGTTGGCAGCATGTAGTGCTGGGGGTGATCAATTAAAAAATTTGGAAAGGGGGATCAATAAATAGAATAATTTCGTTGGGCTGTTTAAATTTTCAAAAATAAATGTGAACACTGCCAGACATGAGGTGGGGTACCAGTTTAGCATAAGCTCATATTGTAAATTGAACTCCACATTAAATACTCATTTTGGGGGGGTAATTTAAAAAAAAAAAAAGTCTGATTTTTCTAGTCATGATAAGGAGTAAATGTTCAAATTTTTAGCCCTCTAGGTCCGGTGTTGTGGCCTGTACAAGTGATATGTAGATAGATGGCCAGCCAGCCAAACTCGAAAACTGTATAAACCTATGTTGACGGAAGTTGATTCTCTAGCAAGGGAGATTTAACTTTCAGGATTCCTAATGAAGCTTTTTGATGAACTAAAAGATGAGGATCATTATTTATAATTTCACTTATATTATACCTATAAAAAATGATAGCATTACTTATGTATTAATTGGAACTTTTGCCTAGGATCATGGTATCTGTGTGGTCTGTCTAGAATTAGAGTTTTTTCCCCCGGCACTTCTGTACATGATCAGAATGTAGTATATGTGCACTCACTGAAAAGTGTTATGCACTAACTAATAAAATAATACAAAAACTGAGAGGACTAATTATTGTTATGTAAGTATCATCATCATACCAATTTTCTTTTTTCATTCCAATGTTTATGAATATCAGATAAATTAAATGGGTGGGATCTGAACCATTGCCCAATTTTTATCTGGAATATTTATCTTTATATGAATAAATGGCCAAGTTGATTACATGTGTGATAATGAAAAATAAATAAAGAGTTTTATTGTTGCTTTTGAATGATAGGAAAGGACTTATCAAGAAAAGTTATCTGGAAGGATTAACTTTATTGATGTTCTATAACTTTGATTGATTTGTATGCTTGTATGTATGAGTGAATAAATGAACATAAATTAGTTTTATAATGAAAAACAAATAAATTTATCACTGGTGAGATTAAAAGTCAGGATCAGATTTTTGTAAAATATTGAATGGATAGATGATTGCTCATCATACTAGGATCAGGTTTAGGGTTCAAATCCTTCTACATGCTAATTTATTAGGTGCTCAGATATATTATATATTTAATGAATACCTTTACATTGAAAACAGAAAAAATTAGTGGCCAGAAAATAATTGCACTTGAAATTCGTTGATATTTCCTTTTTAAAAATGCTAAATGATTAAAATACATGGCTTTAATTCTGCCAGCAGTGTGCCCCCAGAGTAAAAATCAAATGCTGCTCGTTTGTTTTTCAAATTGAAAAATATTAATGCAAACAGCTGAATTTAATTTACTTTCAAAAATATAGATAATTCAGTTAAAAAATTACAAAATTTTTAATATTTGAACATCAAGCAATAAAAGATATTGAATATTAAGCTTATTGTTACAAATATTTGCTGTTATTCTAACAATATGAAAATTCCAAGTTTATCATTATTTTATATAATGTACATTTCCAAATGCAAAAGGAAACATTTGAAAACATTATCAATAACAAAAGATGATTTATTAATGTAAAAAGTTCATAAGATTCAAAGTTGCTGTTATCATAGATTATTATTTTCTCCATCATTTTCTCAAAAATTTGATGCTATGTTTGTCATGTAGCAAACTTTGACTATTATTTCTCTATAGACTCTATAAACTGAAAGATTGAATGATTTTGACTCTTTCTTTCAAATGTTTAAGTAGTCTTGTTGTGTGATTAAATTATATACAGGGTATATTTATTTTATGATATTATGAGTAAAAGTCATCTTCACAATGTATAAACATTTCAAATTACTCTTTTTCAAAATAGAATAGACATATACATACTTATACATATAAGTAGAGAAATGTATTGCATATCGTACTCTGGTTTTAAAATCAAAACTTTCTATTACTCTGAGATTTAATGATGAATTCTATCACAGAAAGAACCATAGTTTTTCAGTCTTGTGGCTTGAAATAGATGAAACAATCATTTAGATAATGATCATTGTTTCTAAGTTTGAATTAGAACCATATTGATATAAAATCAATGGTGATTTTACTTGATGTTGTCAATTTAATATCAATGAGTATGTAAAGAAAATGGTTGTATACAAAATAAAATTATAGCATTATGTATTCTAATGTATAATCAGAATTATTATAGTCTAAACCAGCAACGAAATGAATATTATGAATTCAAAATTTCACCATTTCTACTTATTCTCATAAGTATTAAAACTTCTAATTATAATGTATCATAATTATCAGATATTACATATGATATTACTATGTGAACAAGGTTGTTGAAATGAAAATGTACATGAATGTTTGTGTCTGTATATGAGAAAATACTTATAATTTTGAATCATCATGCAGGATGATAATGAAATCAAGCTTATTTCACTTCCCTACACCATATAAAGATTGATAATGTTGATCCATAACTATTTAAGATTGAAATAAATCAATTGTGTATCAATGATATGTATGTAATATACATCTTTATATCAAAATGAATTTGATATTATACAAGATTTTTTGATAAAAATTGCTGTAAATGTACATTCATGTAACTAAACAAACTTGATTTCCACATATCTACATTTTATGGTATTTGGATATGTTATGAAATAAACTATATAAAGATCAAATTTTATGCATATTGTGAAATTTACTTGAGATGTCAATAGAAAACCCAATAATGTAACATAAGTATGTAAATATATAAATGTATAAACATATTTATATGTGTGTGTATTTGTGTGTGTGATTATGTGTGTTCATATCCTTCATATTCAGATATATATGTACATGAGTACCTTGATGTTTAAATACATTATAAACTATATCATGCCATAAAAATGTGATTATATGTACTTTTTTGTCAATCCCATGTTATATTTTTATTAATAAGTAGGCATATATGTGTGTACTCATATGGAAATATTTAGAGGAAATATAAACTATGGGGTTATATTTAAAAAGTACATAAAAATGTTAATCATTTCATGATAACAGGTACACACACACCCACACACACATACTCATAAAATTTGTATATATGTATACATAAAAACTACTTGTTCCTATATGAAATGATAAATATAATGTTATATAATCGGTAACTAGGATATATCAATATTAATATGTAAATTTAAATATATATAAAAAAAATTATGTAAAAACAGGTATCATTTTGGAATTTCACCTTGTAATGCTACCTTTTAATTTTAATTTCTTTCAAGGTGTTCTGACTAATGTTAATTAGAAAAGAGGTTGAAATAATTCAATTTGTGCATTTGCTGAATTTAAAAAGATGCACACGGCGATGGTCAACACCATATTTGGATGAAGTGAACGGAGGTATAGAAAGGAAAAAGGAAAGGCAAAAAACAAAATAAAGAGAAGATATTGAGAAATTACAGTTGTTCTGGACAACTAGCTGCATCATCATTACCTGACCAATCAGCTTTCAGGAATGCCTGCACACATATCGAATCAGCCTAGGAGATGCTTCCTTATCATTGTTTGGTTAACGTTTTGTCCAATCATCTTTTTTCATATTCTCCTATAGCATGGTCAGTTATTAAAATAATATATAACATGTACATACATACATGCAACTCAATAGTAATGGAAATATTTAATATTTTACACCCTCTATACAGGCCAAATGAAGGCAAAAGTTATTTTGATCTCTGTGACTTATGTACTTTAATATTAAATTCTCTATCTTTCTCTCTCTCTTCTCTCTCTCTCTCTCTCTCTCTCTCTCTCTCTCTCTCTATATATATATATATATATATATATATATATATATATGTATGAGAGAGAGAAAGAGGGGTAATTATTGATTGAGCATTTAAAAAGCATTCATTAATCACTAAAAGATAAGAATTAAAAAGGTTTTTTCATTTTTTTTTAGTGTGTGAGTATGTGTTTGTAGATACTTGTTGCAAAACATATAATATGTGTACACGGTATATTTGTAGACTTTTATACTACACATATGGTCACTGTTAGGTATATATGATTTATATGGTAAAGTAAATCTTCATCAGATTTGTATTATATCATTTATGTATATATGTAGAATATCATAAAAATATATGTAATGGATCTATCTAATCAACAATATATTCTGTTTGCATGTGTGTGTGTGTGTATGTGTGTGTGTGTGTGTGCGTGTGTGTGTGTGTGTTTGTGTGTGTGTGTGTGAGAGAGTATTTAAACCTATGCTGTTAAAATAGGGTTTTGCTTTTATTTTAGACCCCTTGTGTATTAAAAGACATGTTATAAAGAAACAACATGTGTTTATCTGTAGATGTATGCATAAATACTCAGATATAAACTCACTTATATATATTAGGATGGAATTGTTAGCACATTATTCATTTTCGCCTTTGGAGGAAATTTTATCTATTTATAACTTGAAGATATATATATATATATATATATATATACATATTTATATATACATGAATATATATATATATATATATATATATATATATATATATATATATATATATACAGCCTCCAGTTCAATAGAAATATGAATTTCTTTTCGATTGGTTATCTTTTAGTGAAAAATTGTGTATACATATTACAAATCAACACAACTTTACAATGTTAATTTTTTCTTTTTCAAAAATATCAATTGTTTTCTAAATCCATTTTGACATGAAAATAGGTGTTCATCTTTGCTAGAATGATATGATATGTATGATTCATGTAGCATCACATTCTATATATACATATATATATATATATATATATATATATATATATATATAATTTTATTTGTTACATGAATTGAAATCAGGTGTATGGATATGTATATATATATATATATATATATATATATATATATATATATACACTTGATTTCAATTCATGTAATAAATGATATATATACATATATATATATATATATATATATATATATATATATATATATATATATATATATATATATATATATATATATATATATATATATAATATATATATATATCCATACACTTGATTTCAATTCATGTAACAAATAAAATTGTGGACTCTTATAATTTTGACCAATGTGCCTGTGAATGTGCAATAAAATTATACATTCTAGAAATGTATAGTTTTCTTTGAAATATGATTCTAAACATATTCTCTCATATGTAATTTTCCGTTTTTGATAGAGTATAATTCAGATCAGTCTTTAAATTCAATATTTATAAGTATGTAAGAACCCATCCACATATGAATAATGAAGCAGCAAGGTAGTAAGATAAATTATTTAATTCAAGTTAATCAAAATTAATTCAATGACAAGATTTACTATTTCATTCTATTTTTACAGATTAAAATTTTAAATTTTTCTCAAGACTATTATAAAATGTCAAGATATTGGTATAAAACTAAATTAGTGTTTTAAAAGACCCCAGATAAGAATGTTTGAATTAAAAATTTTGAATGTTTTTTTCTGGAATATGCAGTTTTGTGTAGTTTTAAAAGTAACCAGAGGCATTCTATGAGCAATATGAAAACAGTAACTGTAGGTACAGATTAGTAACTTCTTCAAATGTTTATATATCATAATATGGATTTTATTCCAATAAATAATAATAAATTATTATAAGAAAGACAATTTTTTCCATAGGTTTGAATGTTCTTTTTGAAAGGGCTCTTTCATCATAAAATCCCATCTATCACCAGATGAATTTCATACTGGCTAATATATTTTACAGTTGCATCCAGTGATGTGAACTGATTTTGTTGATGTTGATTCTAATCTTATCTCTATGTTGATTGATATCATTCTTTAATATACAAACTATGTATTCATATTAAACTTTTGCTCAAACTATGGATGCATGTATAACTTCACAAAACTTGTCACATTATCACATTTACATTAAACATGAAGAATGAAAGTATAATTCCAAAAGAAGATTAATGTTAATATTTCAACATCTTTTCACACTATCTCTAGAACATAATCTTCTCAGGATGACATCAATAATCATCTAAATATGAATAAAATCATTTGTGTCTTATGTTCATAAATCAAACATAAAATTGCTTCGAAGTATGTTTTAGGGAATTTTTTCAATCCTCTAAACATTTTTTGCATATGTATTTTGATTGTGTATGCATATATACATATACATGTATATATATATATATATATATATATATATATATATATATATATATATATATATATATGTGTGTGTGTGTGTATATGTATATGTATATATATATATATATATATATTTATATATATATAATCTTTTGTATGCATCATTGTGATGTATTAATATCTTCATATGGAATATGGGAAATACATGTTATAATTTATGTAATACATGATATACTACTTATCCTTCATTCTATTTACTAGGTAATAATGTTTATTTGCATGTGTATGTGTGTAAGGTGTGTGTTGGTACATTTGTCTGAAAAGCTTTGTGGTTATGTTCCTCCCTTTTTCTTATATGAAATTGTGCATCATACATGAAACGTTTTATATAAAATGCATATCATTTAATGAAAAGATGAAGAGTTTTGAAACAATTTTTTTTTTTCAGAATTTTTTTTTCTGTGGACTATAAACAGATGTTCTGTATTTGCAAACTGCCAATAATTTAAATGTGCAATCTTCTAACTCGTTGCCTTTTCAAATTGTCTGAAAATTGTCAATTGAAACATTGGGAACATGAAGCACAAAGATTGGGTATAATAGTCCAGATGGATATCTTTTGTAGCAACAAAACATACATATAAATATACACAAAACAGTACAAAAACAATTATCACACAGCACATGAAACAAAATACAAGCACTAAGCACATTGATTTTTGTTCTAAATAGCAAACTAATACAAGCAATTACTCTTTTAAAAAAAAAAAGAAGGAAATTAATGAAACTTGCTTTTGTCCAGGACAGTAAAAATTGGTGTACTGATAATTTAAGAATTTAAAATTTTTGAAAAGCTAGTCTAAATTACTGAAGCAATATTGTACCGTATAACATAAATTTTACCTAATGTGAATTGTAGGTGAGTTAAATTATATATTTTTTGGCCAGAATAAGACTGTTTCTCATTTGTATTTCTTGGTACTGAATTCAGCAAGACGTTTCAGAAAAAAAAAATTTGAAGGTAGTACAGGCCATACCATTGTGACTGCATGCCGAGCTGGGCAGACCAGAGAGAAATGCTATCAAATTTAGTGAAGTATTGATTTTACTGTGTTTTAGTATTTTAGCACTTGGGAAAAAAATTAGTCATTCCCTTCTTTTTTATTGTTTGTCCTCTGTCCTTTCTTCGATTTCTTTTTACCTCTAAGCCTATAAATTTAATTTTTTGTTTTGATATATAGGCTTGTTTTAAAATTAAAAAGGTAAAATACAAAAACAAGGCAATATAACCTGATTTGGGAAAATTTTTAAAATTTAAAATTTAAATTTTAAATTCTTTCCACCCTCAAAGAAAAGGAGAGAGACAGAAAAAATAGTGGGGGGGAAGTCTTTTTGGAATACTTGGACTTTACACCACACCATTACATCATCCCCCTCCCTCTGCCCTCACCCCCACTGCTGCTCAAACTAGTCTGAAACATTCCTGCTGCTTCGCTCTACTTCAACTCTCCCTTCCTCTTTTTTTTTACTATCTTTAAACTTTTTTTTGTTTTTATTATTCGAAAAAAAAATTTTTTTTAAATAAATTAAAATTTTAAATTTTCAATATGGCTGCCAGAGCACCCACAGAATGATCAAATGTCTTGCACGTTGGTTGAATCAAATTAAAATTTCTAGTTTATTCTACTGCATGGGCCGACTAACAAATTTTACTTTTTTAAAATTCTTGTGAAAAGAACAATAACAATAAATAGTCATATGTAACTGACATAGAAATAAGGAGAATCATTCAGATGGCATGTTTTCAATATGATTACTAGTAATGGTCATAATAATAATTCCAAAGATAGTAGTATTATTATAATTTTTTTGCTACTATTTACCTTCATCCTAAAATTGATGATAATGGTTTACAATACTTCATCTAATGAAAAATAAAACAATGATAGTGTTAGTTATTGTGATGGTTTTAATAATATTGATAAAATAAGATTTAAGATATAATGATAATGATAGCAGTAATAGTAATGATTATATTAGTAGTATAGAATATAGTAGTGATAGATAATAATAGGATACAGTAATGATTCAAATAGTAATAAAGAGAAGTATCATTACTGATGTCATTTTTAGGTAAATGACAAAAATGGAAGTAATTGTAACAATAATAGTAATGATGAGATGCTACTGATAAGATGATATGAAGAAAATAGAAATATCATTTTAGTAACAAATGATATTGAAAATAACAGCAAGAGTTGTTACAAGAACAGTCATCATAAAAAATAAACAATATACCCCAAAAAGTTGAAACGACTGATACTAATAAAAATAGATAAATGATGGTAATTGAAGTTGTTAAAATCTTAACAGTGAAATAACCATGTATTGGTAATGACAAATAAAGGGAAACATAAAAGTACTAATACTAATGTACTTATCAATCTTGAAAGAAAAAAAGGAAGAAAAAAAATTAGAAAAAAAAGTGAACTACAAAGTTTTGGACAGTTGTGTTGATTGATATTTATTTGTTTTGCGACGGTGGGAGGTTTTGCTAACAGATGTTGCTACAGTGGATGCAACATTGATGTTACTGACTATGATGTTGATAACAATAGTCACAACAACAACAACAACAACAACAGTAGAAGGTCGTAGTAGTAGGTTGTGGTCGTGGTAGTCGCAGCAGTTGTAGCTGCAGTAGTGAATAGTACCAGCAGTGGCTGCTGTAGTCTTTTTCTGTCTCTCCCATGCTGCCCGTCCTGCAGAATTCTTAAAAATCAAGTCACTGCTGACATGGGCTCCGACTTGAGCGTCTGGCAAAGCAGCTCAGGGTGCGGGATGGGTAAAGGGTGGAGAAGAATGAGGGTGGCTGGATGGGTGGGGATGGAGATGGTGACAGTGGTAGTAGTAATGGTTGAGAGGAGGTTTGGTGGAAGAACCTGGAACATGCAGTGCACACTATCTCCTTGTCTGTTGACTATATCTCCTCTGGTGCACCGTCTCCCTCTCCCCTAAACCGGCGTCGTACCGTTGTCGTTGTTGCGTACAACGGCACACCATTCGACCATAACCTTTCTTCTTCCATTCTTAGTTCTCTTGACTCTCTTTCTCTTTCCGTATCTTTCTTGTCTTTTCCTTGAGAAAAAAAAAACAAACTTCCCACAATCTTCTTATTAACCCTCCCCCACCCTTTTATCATTTGTTTATTTAATTACTCATTCATCAATTCTTTCTTTATTTCTTTTCTTTTTTTTATTTTACAAATGAATGATAAGCTACAATTTACTGAACTGATTAGTAATTTCTGATATGGGATCTTTGCAAACAGGTCATATGTTATATTTTTCCTCCGTAGGCCACTTGTGCGTGGGTAGCTATCGCACCATCAAGGCCATTACTAACTCACCATGTCTTCTCCTGATTGGTAAAAAGCTAGGTTACGCTCTTGTTTTCTTTGATTGAAGGTTATCGAACACTAGAACCTCTCGAAGCAATAAACTCTTCAGGTCAACGTGAACCTTTCATATCTTCTAATTGGTTAAGAATCCACTTTTCATTCTAATAGCTGTTTGTTTAGAATGATGACTACAAGAGGAATGCTATTTTTTAAAATGACTTTGAAGTCAACCAAATGACTGACCGACTGATCAGGCCATCATAATTATAATTTTTTCTTTAATAAATTTGATAGATACTTTCTCCTTTTTGTTTCTTTTGATAGATATACATGCACACAAGCTCTTGCCCATATGTACATGTGTATATTCTGCAATACCTTGGACAGTATGATTAATTTGTTTCAAAATTTGTCTGTGCAATTCAAAATTGCACTGTTCAAGGTCTTATGAATTAATGGGTCTTTTTCTTTTCTGTATATACATATTTTTATTTGTTTGTACAGCAATACTTTAAATGTCCTATATCAAAACTTGCATTATTCAAGGTATATCATTAGATTTAAATTTATTGGATTCTGATTCTTGTTAAAGTGCAAGTGTCAGTCCCTGAACTTTTCTAAAAGAAAAGTCTGTTTTAAAAAGTTATAGTTATTATTATAATTTTTATTATCATCAATATCATCATTATTATTATCATTATTTCCATTGTTATAAAAGAATCATTATGGCCCTTACTTTCTAAATTTCATTACATGAAAGTACCAGAATCAGCATTAAAGGTATTATCTTGGATTTTTCGTGATCATTACTCTTATGTTATTATAAACATTGAAATAATTGATGCAGTTGCTTATAATATTGTCATGAATGATATTTTAAGCTCTCATGAAATTGTTATTGCATGAAATCACTGTTGTTATCATCATGTTGGTTACCCCTATGACAAATATGAAAATCATCAGTAACTTTATCACTTACAATTATTACTTTTCTTGTCAGTATCAATATGCTTCCTGCTTATTCTTACCATTATGTTGCTAAATTTCTTCTTCTTCTTCTCCATTGTCTCCATCCCCATCATTAGTTGGCAAAAGTATAAAATTCACTTGTTTGTTATTTAAGAAAATAAGAAATTAAATTGCACATTTCAGTTTGCTTTTTTAATAAGTGGAATCAGATCGAGGCGTAAGGATTTGGTAGTTTCTATTCATTTTCAAGAATTAAAAAAAATCCAATTGAAAAACTAAAAAAAAAAAAATCAAGGAAATGTGACTGAGTAAAATTTGAAATTCTTATTAACAATTAAATTCATAATTTGGTATCTGGTTCAATGTCTTGCAAGCATGCATCAAGAAACATGAATTCCTTACTCATTCTTTAGTCCCTTAAAAACGTCAACCAAGTTTTTCAAGTATGAAGAGATGACAAATTTCCATTTGCTATATCAAATAAAAAAAGTTTGAATTTCAAGTAGCAATGACTAACTTGGAAAAGGAAGTATTTTGAAAGAATGAAATTTTCTCTACTTATCAAATTTAAGACAAATTGTAAAAATCTTAAATTAACTTTTTTTCCTTTTTGTTAGAAAATTAAAATTCCTTAAAGAAAATTTTTTTTTTTTCTCTACATCTTTTCTTTTTTATTTGTTTTACTCAAGAATAGTAAGAGACAAATGTAAATTTTTGCTCATGAATATAATGATATGTACTTTGGTAATTTGTTTTGCATATATTGAAGAGGAACCCAAATCTTGAATACCAGAAAAAAAGAACTATGTAAATTTTTTTTTTCATCTGCAAAAAGATGAATTGACTGATAGGTTGCCTGAGATTGTAACTTCAACACCTCATGTAAAGTTAGTTATTGACTGTTCAAAACTAAATAAGTGTTTGTTTTTTTTCAATGTTTAATAAAGATTCAATATGTATGCTAATTATCATTATCACTCTACCATTCACAGGAAAAAATATTCAATACTTTCTGACTACCAAAATTTGACTTGGTTTTTATAGTCTTGCAATGTGTTACCAATTATTGTAAGTTCATAAAAGTCATATGAATTGTAAGTTAATATAGGTGTTTATATTTCGAGTTTTCAAAAAAGAGGGTGCCTGGAACTTTTGCTCACACCAAATATATTTGTATAAAAATGTGTATATATATATATATATATATATATATATATATACACACACACACACACACACACACACACACATATATATATATATATATATATATATATATATATATATATATATATATATATATATATATATGTATATACACATACATATATATAATATAAACAGGGACATGTAAATTTTATTTAACAATTTTGAAAATTGAGCATATATTTTATCTTGAAGTGAAGACCACCCAAATAGCAAGAATCTGATCATTTTGCTGACCACTTTGGAAGAGGAAAAAAATGACTTGAAAATTAAGTGAGTAGACCAAAGTAAATTCTAGTTAAATGTATCTATGAATATAAACAGGAAATGTTCACACACACATACACATACACACAAAGGTAGCTATGTATGTATGCATATAAACATTTAATATGTATTCACTCATGCATACACAAATTACTCACATATATATAACTTTCAAAAGCTTTTAGATCAGTGAATGTATACACATAAACATAAATTTTAATTGTCTTCAACTTTGAGATGAGTCAGAAACATTCCAAATTTTATTGAGACAATTGAGCCCCTTATTGGCGTACTCGATGTTGTCAATCTGACAATGGATCAGCTGAAACATTGTGTTGACAACATCAGGTACATGCGAAGGAGTTCAATTGTCCAAACAACATTTGAAATAAAAGATAATATTTTTAGTATCATTAATTATTAGAAACCAACAATCTAAACTGTCCCTAAAACTGTCAACATAGTTTTTCTTCAGTTATAAATAATTGACAGAAAAAATGTTATCAAAGTGAGAAGTGGTCATGACTTGATCTTATATGTCCATGTTCAAGTGTGCATTGATAAGTGTGGTTAATTGGTGTCAAAATTTTCCATGCTGTCCAAGACTGCATCGTTCCAGGTCTTAATCTAATTCAATGTGTTTTTTCTTCACTTTACATTTAGTTACAATGATCTGTACAGAAATATCTTGACCATACTACACCAAAATCCACATTAATCAAAACTGCACTATTTAAGGTATTCCTGTATATTAATATTTATGCCAGACCATGTCATGTTTGCCAGTCGATGTAAACTTTTTACCATTATTTCTGTTCATACATATATATTTGTATGTGTAATTACGAGAATGCTTTTGCTATTCTAACTGTTGAAAACTGTCCAGATTTTGAGAAAAAACACATAATATATATATATATATATATATATATATATATATATATATATATATATATATATATATATATATTAGCCACTTCAATGTAGTGTTGCTCTTACCATTGAGCTAAGCAGCCACCGGTTATGCAATGACCCAAATAAATGTTTTCAGTTAATTCTCATCTCGTTTATTCTTGCTCTATATCAGTACTATTCGTTTCTTTCAACGTGACAATTATGTATTAAGAGATGGATATATGACTAGACAGAATAATCATAAATTGCGTTACATTACATTGAAACTCTTAATTGAAATGATCTCCTGTCATTACACAGTTAATATATTAACTTGGCCTAGACAATGTAGTTAGAATAAACAATTAACAAATACATATATATTGTTAAATTCAAATTGTTATACATAAGTATTTATGTAAATCAATTAATCCATAGTCTAATCATGAAAAAAAGCATTTATCCTACCACAATATCTATTCATTTCTCAACATAATTTCTTTCCTTGCCAATGAACTTAATTCAGTGGTGAATATTAATCTCTTGTATCAAACATTCTACAGTAAAGATTTTAGATAAAAATTCAGCTACGTATCAGACTGTGGACTTATTGAGCCATCTTGTACATACATTGACATCAAGTTAAAATGTTAGTTTGTGTATATATTTTTGTGAAGAGTAATTCAATGAGAAAGCAACAAATACGTGAAATTTTATCACTTATAATTTTGAATATTTTTACATGCATGAGTAGATATGTAGGTATATATACACACTTGCACACTTACACATCTACAGTAACATAGAATATATTCACTCTCACACACAAACATATTTGTATTTCTGTCAGCATCTAAGATAAAGAGAGTGTGATATTAACACAATGCACTCAATGTCGTTGAATTATTTCTTGGTTAAAAGCAATCTCCAATCTTTTTCTCCCTGTTTTCACTATGCTAAATGCACGTGTGGTTGTGTCATCTCTGGCAAATAGGCTCACGTACCTTCTAGCATTTGATAATAAATAAAAAGATTATATTCTCTGATATGCTTTCTTGGGATATAATAAACAAAGTTTAGGGAAAAGTAGAAAAAATGAAGAAAGGAGGAAAAACAAAAACCCGAGGTGCTAAAAATCAATTAATATTGAAGTGTTTAGTAAGAATTTAAAGTTCGATATCAGCGGAAAGCTGTTTGCATCTATCGATATATATATTTTTTGTTTGCTTGCAATAATCTAATTTTGGATAGGAGCAAAGCTTAAAAAAGAAAAGTAAATATATTCGATAGTCAACAAATATTTGATAATTGCATTAAACAAATTTGCTTTGTATTTTTCAACTGATTAGGGATTTTGTTGCACAGAAGAAAGAAAACTATGCTAGCTTTGAAAGAAAGCTGAAAACTATTTAACCATTTCACAAAAATATCTTGCGTGAGAAATTCTTTAACTGAATAATCCGGATAAGCTGTTCCCATTCCCAAAAATTTAATTTCCAATTATGGAGATTTTAATCGCTTTTATTTGTCACTATTTCCTTAGCAAGAAAAAAGTTCTTATAGGTGGCTGGGGGAGTTGTTGCAGCAAACACTTTAGCTTTCCTCTTATAAGTGTAAGACGAATTAGATTAAATAAATTCTTAATAGAATTTATTTATTTCAGATCTTTCCTCTAGTGATAAATACGTGCAAATGCATGCACATTTATATTATATTTTTTATGAGTACATTTATACATATATATATATATATACATTTATATGTTTATATATATATATATATATATATATATATATATATATATATATATTTATATTTATATTTATGTATTCATATATATTTATACATATTGATATTCATATATATATATATATATTATTTTTGTTTGTTTTTGTGTGCATATATATGTTTATAAAAAAGTATTAGTCTCTCTCTCTTTCTCTCTATGTATACATCTGTATAAATACATGTATATGTCTCTATGTATATTTGTGTGTGTATGTACGTGTGTATATATATGTATATATATATATGTGCGTGTGTGTGTATGTATTTATGTTTATGAATCACACTATATCAATCTGAAAATCTCATTTGAAATGATCCCCCGTTATTACACGGTGAATGTACCATTTGGCCTAGACAATGTATATTGAATCAACAGTCAAAGAAAATGAGGCTGCTGCAGGAATCGAATCTGCGAATGATAGAGTAGCTGCTTTGACGTAGTGTTGCTCTTACTATTGAGCTAAATAGTCGCCAGTAATGCCAAGGCCTAAATAACTGTTCCAACTCCAAATTCTCATTTTGTTTATTCACTGTTTATATCTCTTCCATTTGTCTCTTCCAACGCAACAATTACATTATTAAGAAATGGATATAGATCTAACAGAATGATTATAATTTGTGTTATATTATGATGAAACTATTCAAAATGATATCCCTTTATTACACGATGAATGTATCATTTGGCCTAGACAATGTAAATAGAATGCATATGAGAGAGTTCATTACATAAATATATGCATAAATGATTAACTGGTATAATTCTTGAAATATATACACACCTAATCTTATATCTATAAATGTGCTGTAATCTAATATGCAAAAGCACACACGCATGCACATATACTTAATGAAGTTGACAGATAATTTTATACAATTATCTTAGATAAAAGTGAAGGTAAAGTTTCAGTCAGCTCTTAATTGTATTAAATGTAGACCCATGTGAAAATGTAATATTGCATATCTAACAACACAAGAAACAAAAAAATATTTTGACAGATTTGTGGAAGATATTTATACATTATTAGATCAAAAGGAAATATGAATGTACTGTAATATTTGCACGAAAACAACTTTTCCCTAAAAAAGTGATTTTATTCTCCAAATAACCTAAATTGAATGAATAAATTTACATGCTCTTGGACATAAGTGTCTACATATTAGAAACTGTAAACCAAAACTGTCACCCAAATTGTCAAAATAAGTTTCTTTACTTTTCAAGTCAGTCAGGCTAGCTCCGGATCCGAAGTGAAGGTTTCAATCCTGCCTCGCGGTACTGGATGGGTTAATGGAAAGTCTATAGCCACACTGAAGAGATGTAATACATCGAAACAGCTGTCTGTGGATGACACAACAATAACATATATATATATATATACATATATGTATGATGCATGCCTCACCAACTGAGCTAGAGTGCTGAAAATTTGAACCCTCACTTATTATGCCGGCAATTTGTTTTTTTTTCAAAATCACCTCTCCTAAATAGGTTCTTAATGGGATACTTAGCTTGGAATCTAAGTTTATGGTAAATTGGTCCCTAGTTTGCTTTTTTTTTGAAAATTCAGTCTTTTTAGTGATTACTGCCCAACCAAATGCCAAAGTAGTAACTTATCCATTGATCACTCCTTCTTCCAATGTTCTAATTGATCTCCTCCAACATTGTATACTGCCAAAAAATATTGATCACATGACGGTTTCTATTGAATTACTAACCAGACTGGTTTATTTATTTCTTGATAACAATCCTTGTAATGTAGCACTATGTTTATTGAACTCTAATAATTACTTTTATTTTTTCATTTTTCTCATTGAATCATCAAATCCACAATCACCGACCTGATGAAATAACAAAATACATAGGCTAATGGTATTGAATCAAGATAGCTATGATCACCAACCCAACAAAACAACAAAAAATATAGACTGGTGGAATTCGTCTCTTTTCACCCTTCTGTCCGTCCATCTCTGTGACTATTTCAGATAGAACGTTTTAGCTCAGAGCCTTGAAAATTTCCATGTGTAGTCCTCTAACCACCCTCTAGAAACAGCATCTTCATTTTTTTGGAATTTGTCTTTTTTTATGGGGTGCTCAATTTACCATAATAATCCATTGTAAAATGGACACTTTTATTTTGCAGCAGCCATGACGTAACACTTATGATGTTTAAGCATTCGTGGAAATGCTTGGTTGGAATGATAGAGAAAGTGATAGATTGAGGGAGTGTGTGGATAAATTTTGTTTTTTTAAAAATAAAAATGACATTCTTTTTTTGTCTTACTGGCTCTGTTACACCCATTCCTTTGAAACTGACAATTCCAGTCAGTCGGCACCTCAGATCTCATCAAGTCATGTATTGCGCTAGTTAACTTTGCATCACTGTCCAAAGAGTGATATAAAATTAAGATTTCCCTTGCGTGATTTGAAATCACAATCAACTGATCAGCAGGCGGGTCTCTCACCAGCTAAACTGACAAGTCTTGCAAATCTTCCAAAATCTATGCTAGAGATATCCAAGGGCTTATTCCATTCTAATGAATAAATACATTTACACAGCAAATGTTTTTTGAATTTGCTATATATACAATACAAAAGTTGGATTGATCATCTTCAATTGGAATAGATGTTTGAGTGGAGCTTAACCCTGTAGCACCCAGGCTTGCTTGTGGTTATCAATGCAATAATCGAATGCCTGGTTATAGATAAATGTAAACTTCCCCTCCCCACTCCTCGCAACAACATGAAAGGATCAATGCTTATATGCAAAAAAAAAAATTGTTTACATTTGTATTAAAAATTTTTTTCTTACAATTATATATCACTTTACCAAAAGATTGGTTTGAGTTGAATGTCAGTAACATCAATGCACAAGCTGCAAGTTTGGTTTTAATCAGAACTTTTCTGAGTTATATAATCTACACACTCACATATGCATATGCATGTATTTATTGATATGAAAAATACAAATGCATATCTATATATGTACTGTTAGACACATATATTTGTATATTATGTATGATAGATATTTCTGTTTTGTGTGTATGTGTATCTATCTATCTCTCTCACCCTCTGTCTATCTCTCTTTATATCTCTCTCTATATATATATATCTATATATATATATACACACACTTATACATACGTGTATATATATATATATATATATATATATATATATATATATATATATATATATATATATATACACACATATATATATATATATATATATGTAAATATCTTTCATTAGAAATGACAGACAAGGACCATTTTTATAATCTTTTTTTTTGTAATTTTTCTTGTTTTCATACAAGTGAACAAATCTCTGGTCTTAGTGAAAATAAATACTTTCCAGAGGATGTAGCATTTTTGGCAGCATCTTTGGAAACTTTTTATTTGCACTAAAGCTTGTTGGAAAACTAGAAAAGATTACTAAAAAAATTAAAAAGATGCTCCTTGTCCGTCATTTTTATTAAAAGATGTATTAAAGAAAATATGCTGCCAAATTATCCATATACTTATGTTTCCTTTTTTGATTTTCACTTTTTTTTAATTGTTACCCCAATATCCATTATCTATGAAGTGGGTTATTCAATGTCAGAGAGAAAATAATGGACACACATTTAGTAGATGAATTGCAGATAAGAATTAAGAATTTTCTCAGCCCTATACAAAATATCTTTCTTTTAACCATTGTTTAATAGTTACAAAGTCAAAGAGTAAAATCTGTTTCTTCCTTCCTACATACAATATAAATGGAAGGTACTTAATCTGTATGGGGAAACATTTCAAATCTTATACTTTTTGTTGAGGAAAAGATGCATTTCTTAACTGTCATAGTCTACAAATGAAATTCTAGAAGGTGTAGTTGAATAATTTCTTTCATTTTAATGACACAGCTTCAAACACATATAATTGTGTGAGCATATGTGTGCATGTGTATGTGTGCGCATGTATGTGTGTATGCGCGTAAATATATGTGCGTATATGTGAGTGCCTACTTTTGCTTAAAAATCCGTGCACATAGAGAGAATTAAAAAAAGTATTTATTTTTATTAAGTGCTCATTTAGGTGGATGACTCAGTTATTCTTAGAAATTAAACTAATGAAATTGGTTCTGGTATTAAATAGTAACTTCAAGAAAGCAATAAAAAACAAAATGATAATAGAAAAAGAAGAAACTAAAAAAATAATGTGAAGAAAGAAAGAAAGAAAGAAAGATATAGAGCTGGAAAGAGGATACTGATATCTTTCTTCCTATCTTTCTAAACAGGATAAGACAGGTTTTATTCAAACCCCTTTGGCTTTAGAGACATAGAGCTTCACTCAGTGCAGGGATTGTTTTTATTTAAGTCTGCAGAAAATGAAACTGTTCAATGGCCAGGCAATTTAACACAGCAAATCATTTGCTTTTGATTCATCTAGCTTTATGAAAAAAAGAAAAGGAAAAAAAAGATAAAAATGACTGTCATGGCCATAGGCATATGAGCCAAAAAGGCTAGGAGGGGAGGGGCAAATGTCCCCCCTAATTCAGGCGAAACAATGTAAAATGTTAGACAAACCAATGTAATTTGGGCAAAACTGTGTAAATTTTCCTGTGGTCATGGCCCTGAAACAGTTCTCTCATCTCAACTAAAAAGTGTTATACTAACTACATTATCACCCATAAATAAGTATACCCTTACCAGTTTTTCATGAAAAATTTTCTTTCAAAGCAAACGTACCAGAATTTCAATATTCACAGTTGACCTTTATACAATCAAAATGGTCATTAGTATGATGATTATTTATTACCAAAATCTACAGCATTGAAACTCTGTAAACAAATATATGAATATATAGCAGTCCAAAAATAAGAACACCCCTGCAAGAGAAATTATTCAAAATCCATATTTGATGTGGCTGCCTTTATTTTTTACTACTGCTTGTAATCTTGATGACATTGACCTCACTAGATTGGCACAAACAGTCACTGGAATGTTTTTATACTCCGATAGTATACCAGTCTTTTACTTTTTGCGTCTCCAGTGTTTTCTTAGTGGAATGTTTCAGATCATTGCTTTTCTGAAACATGGCTCTTCTTCATGGTGTTTGAGTGGAGGCAACATGTTTTCTTTCAATATTTTGGTGTAATCTTCAGCATTCATAATTCTATAAATGAAATGTAGCTCATCAATGGCATTAGAGCTCATACGACCTCATTACATGATGTTTTCATTACCATGCTTAACTGTTGAGACCAAACACCTAACCATGACATAGTCAAACTCAACGGGTGCCATCAGACCCAATTAGGTTGATTTTGGTTCCATGTAACCACAGTATTCTGTCCAAAAATCTTCAATTTTTATCTCTATTTTCCTATGAAAATTTTAAATGTGCCTGTTATTTTCTCAACGTCATTAGCAGTTTCCTACATAGTCATCAGTCATGTAGGCCATCTTGTTCAGGGCACATTTGATTGTTGTAATTGAAACATTCACAACACACATTTTTTTTTCACTTCGTTAGCAGCATCCACTGCCAATTTGGGGGGGCGGTCTTCATCAACCAATCTTCTTATATAATGAATTGACCTGGGGGTCAGTTTGCTTACTTGACCTGATTGCTGCGGTACACCTACAACTTTTCAATTTTTCTTGTAATTTTTCACAATTTTGGCCACAGTATTTCCTCATAACATCAGTCTAGGAGCTATTGTTTGGTCAATGTTGTTCTGTTTGGGCAAATTGATTATATTTTTATCCAAATCAGGAGAGATATTTTTTCCATGTGGAGCCATTTCTGAAATAAACATCTATACTCTGAATAACTACATCTTTATAAAAACTATTTGAACATTGCATGCTCTACTTATATTCAAATTTATCTAAATCCCTATTAAAAAAAAAGTATTGAAATTATACATGCTATGTAGAATTAAATGAACTTTTTTAATTGGGGTGTACTTATTCTTGAACTGTTCTTAATATTTTTGGCAACAGAGTTTCAATGCCGTAGAGTTTAGTAATAAATAATATCTAATAATGTCTATTTTGATTGAGTGATGTTTCTACAGAAATAGTAAAATCCTGCTATGTTTAGTTTAAAAGAAAATTAACTTTATATAAAAAGTTGGTCGGGGTGTACTTATTTATGTGTGATACTGTATACGATATTATCATTATTGGTATCACTGCCATTATAATGTAATATTAATAAACAATGTAACCTTAAGTACTATAATTACAATTTGGTGATTTATTACTTACAATTAGTAGTTATATTATTGTAGTTATCATATAATAAGGGACTGCAATGGTAAGATAAGTGCATAATATAAAAATTGCTTTAAAAGAAGAACTATCAGAACTGTTTTAGAGCCCTGGCACTTCTTTACCATCATCATTAGTATCACCATCACCACCATCACCACCATCATTACTACTAGAAGAGAATTGTCTGTCATATAACAGTATTTTAATGTTGAGAATATACTTTGGCCATCCTTAGCAATATCATGTTTAACATCATACCTTGATCATCCATGCCTTAGCTGTTCCATGAAATGCTCATGAATTTAAGCAGGCTTTCATCACATATGGGTATTTTTCCTTTATTGTGCCACTAAAAAAAATGCTGAGGGCTTTTTATGATGTGATTTGAAATCTTGATTTTCAGTCCCATGTATTGATCCCATCCAAAGAAATTAAAAGATAAGTATGTAAGATGTATGCTCTTCTCTGATGACTCTTCAACTGGAATCGATTTTTAGTTTTCTCAGAATATTAGTGCAGGTTGTTCTTGCATTTTCTATTGTCCCCTTCTACTTTTGTGCTTGTTCCAAACTTTTCCACTCTGATGGTCAAATTATTTGCAGAGTTTATAGTGTCCTGCAGTTCCTTTATGATCATGTCACCATTTTCATTTCTTCTGGGATAGCCATGGGCATTGATAAACTGGCTGTGTTATGATTTTCCCTGTTTCATCCTATGTTCACTTCTTTTTCCTATCTTGGGCACAAATGATTCTTACCTTGGCATGGTTGGAGCAAAGGTATGTATTGGTTTCATTGTACTATTGCTAACCATGGCAATATTATGGAATCAGCACACTTTTTGGATGTTCACTCAGCTTTTTTACTTGCAGAAAAGAAACAAATCTCTGATATGACTCAAAACAATTTTTGTTTAAGAGCTAAACATTTTGACTTCATGAAATGTACCTCAAACAAGTTACATTAAATTATCTAAATTCATGGCATATTTTTTTCCGAAGCAAGTTGAGGAGAAATATGGAATCACCATGTATTCTGCTTATCGAAAAAAAATTTGAGCACAAATCTAAATATGCAAATTAGTTTGCAGTTGAAAGAGAGTGCTTGCAGACCTTAAAAAACAGTTGGATTTAGTTAATTGAAAGGAATTGCAGCAATGGAGAGGGCTTTATCAAACTCCTTCGTGAATGAAATCCGAAATGGATTGTGGCAAAAGATGTTGGTTGATCCTAGTCAGCTGTGTGTAAAATTTGTTGCGAGTATAAACAGAATGGGAAGGTTATAAAGGGAAAACAGTTGACCATGGAAGTTGTCAAAGTGTTAGCATAGAAAACTCAAAGCAATAAGTCTTGAAAATAGATTTCACAACAAAAAAATTGAAAATCAATGGGTGGAAACAGGAGTCATATTTGTGATAAAACTGAGAAATCTGCCAAATGAAAATTAGAATTTACATACAGAAAGACCAAATAAAAATCAGCACAAACACAGAGCTGGAATGATTGAATGAAGGTGATATTCAGAAATGTATCACAAATCTGTATTTGCCAAAGCCATGATACTGGAACTTTTGTCTGGTGCTCTTCCAAGGAAGCATATAAAGATGAGTACCTGAGGAGACAAGAGAATTCTTCCACTAATTTAGGGGGTTGCGCATCAGGTAAAAGACTGAAGGAGATGGCAATCATTACCTCAACATTCAATGCACTGATGTACATTGAAATTTTGGACATTTTTCTCATTCTATCCATGAAAAACAAAATTTGGTGATGAATTTATTTTTCAGGATGATAATGCATGTTGTCACAGAGCAAGGACTTTTGAAAAGGCATATTAACTCAATGACATGGCCAGCAAACAATCTGGATCTCAATCTGATTGAAAATTATAGTGGAAATTTCTTAAAATGTCTTTTGACAAAGCTCCATCCTGCAAAGCTGATCTGTCAACTGCTATTCAGGAAAGTTGGAACCAGCTTGATGGAGAATATTGTTTTTCATTAGTGATGTCTCTGCCTCAAATAATTCAGGCCATTAAAAATGCCTCAGAAGGAGCAACAAAATACCAATTGTAATTTTTTTTCTGTTTTTTGATGATTCCATAACTTTTACCTCTATCTGATCTGGAGAAAAAATATGCCATTAAAATAATTTTATCTTGTTTGTTCGAGGTGTATTTCATGAAGCCAGAATGTTCAGCAATTAAAAAAAAATTATTCTGTGTCATATCTGTGATTTTAAAAAATTTCTGTGGAGTAAAAAAGCACCCTCTAAGTGTGATGATTCTATAATTTTTCACCAGAGGTAGTAGATGTGTGTAAAAGTTCCCTGCGCTTTTTTTTAATGGAAAATAGTGACTGAATACACAGTTAAAAACTGTTGGTTTGCTGGAAACTTTTGCACACACGTAATTATGTTTGTGCATCACCCATTTTTCTTTTTAATTAGAGACACTTCATCTTGACTACCTTTCTCATTTGTTTTGTTTTTTGATTATTCAAAAATATTTCTCACAACTGTCTCTCAAAGCCTTGACCAACCATTTCGCTTTTTAAGTTTAATTGCAACTATCTTTGCCACTGCCATTACAATTTCATTTGAATTTGAAAAATTTGAAAATTTTAATTCCTTGTTATCTGCTTGCGGCAGAACAACAGCATTACTGAGAGAATAATTATTTTTCACTAAGCCTAATAGCCATTGCATATTGGTAGCACTGTTTTGATTATTCTTTTACAAGTTGAGCAACATTCTGCTTTGTCAGTATTCGGACTGGGGACCATTTGATAATTCTTTTTTATAATCCCTTATCCCAAATGAAAGTAAATGAATGGGGGAGTAATGTACTTGATGCAGATGTAAGATTTGTTGTCTCTCAATAATAGGAATATTCAAAAGTTATGGATTTTTATTTCTTTCACCTAAAGCATTGGGACTATCAAATCCTCAAACATCTCAAGTATTTGAGGTACAATTAAAGAATTGAGTATCCTTGTGAGGCTTACATGATATTAATTATATCAAAATCCAGTTCCTTTTTTTTCCTCATTTCCTCAATTTCATTTTATGATTGTCTTTCTTTTTATGTCTTCTTGCTTTTTTGACTCATTTACAATGAATTGTACTCACCCTCAATTTGCTCACAGGAGAAAACTGACTCAACCCAAATATCTTCCTTCATTCAGGCTTCCTTTGTGTGTAACAAATAACAACAATCTCCTTTCTGGCTAACAATAGATTTTCATGACATTTTCATGTGCATCATTTTCATTATGTTCCTACTTATAAGAATCATATACATATATATATATATATATATATATATATATATATATATATATATATATATATATATATATATATATATATATATATACCATAGCACAAATCGGTAATACAATATCTGATGCGTTACTTCATAAAGTGCTTGATATGTTGAACATTAAAGTTAAAGTAGAACTTGAAATATGATGAAATAAAGTATTTGCTACACAAACACATCTATTTTTTTGCCCTGTTTGGGCTTCTTCAAGCCCAATGAACACACACACACAAATACACTCACACATTTACACACACTGGTATACATAAATCATATATAGAGTGGGTCCCAAATGTTACCTATGATATCAAGTTGAGATATATAAATCTTGTTTGTTTACTTAAACATATTACATCATATAACACTTTTTTAGTAACTTTTGCATTGATTTGTAAAATAATCTGGTATGTAACTAATGAAATATTTATTCCATCTTAAATCATGGCTACTAATCGTCTGACAAGTGAACAGTGAATAGCTACAAATATATTCAAAATATTGCCATTCTGAGTTTATTCTGAAATAAGGTTATCAATACTATTGGAGATTTGTAAAAATGAGTTTTAATGCTTCATGTCTGAAGGGTAAAATGAAAGCTTTTGCTTGAATTCCATTTAAGATTTTCTGACGTAAATTAGAACACCTTTTGGATACATGAAGATATAAATCAAAACAATGACAGCATGTATAATCAGATTTGTCTCTGAGAAATTAGGTAATGTGATAAGAAATACCACTAACTTATGCCTGTAAATAGGTTTTCTGACCTAAGTCCACTGCACTGCACTGTCATCTTTTTTTGCAAATGTAACTGTAGTGAAGTCAATAAATATCCCATGAAAAATTTTGAATTTGACATGAAATGTTTTTCTTTCTGGCTACAACCTAAACTTTTCTTCTCTTTGCCACTTAGCTAGACATACTAATGTTCTTAGTGTTAAAGAAAGATTTGTTAGCTTCCAGCTCAAAAAATATCAGAGTTCAACTGAGAAACTTTTATCTTACAGATGATTCTTTTTAAAAAGAACTCAGTATTCAGGAATATTATCATTGTCTGAGCAAAGAAATCTGGTTTTCTTGGCTCTATCAGTTCTTATTCGTAGCAAAAATATTCATGCACAGAGTTTTTCATATTTTACAAAGTAAAAATCTAAGAATTTTATTTATTTCTCAGTGATATTATTCTATGAATCTTTTGAAAGATGTGCTTTTGCAGTACATTTTGTAAAGCATTTCTGATTTTTTCAATAACAAAGAACAGCAAAACAATTCATAATATATATGTGTATGTGAGTTGTATGTCTGCTTATATATGTGTGTTCTTTTTTCAAAACTCATTTAGATCTGAGTGGGAATAATTTCTATTCTCAAAAACAAAACACTTCCTGATAAATGATTCTCCTTTGCTGTGTTTTTATCTGACTTGGTCATGTCTCATCCTGTGAAGGTGCTCTGACCCGTTCACATGATTCCCTGCACAAAGATCATTCGGAAAAGCCCCAGTGGTATGCTTTGTAAAGAGCTCATCAAGTCTAACCACATAAGAATGATGTTTTTATCAAAACACATTATTTCATCTAAGTTGAGTGATTGAAATTTGAAAAAAAAAATAAGTAAAATAAAATAAAGATGGCAGCTGATAAAGAGGTAAATAAAAGAATTGAAAATAAATAAAAGTATGTAATAAAAAACAAAGTAGGTTTTGTATTTAAATAAAAAAAGAGAATTAAAGAAAATAGATGAACGAATAAAAAGGAAGGAAGAATGAAAAAATATCTTCATTGATCACACATTATAATAACATTCTGGAATAATTGTATCCGCCTCTGGAGATCTGAAGTTTTGGGTAAGTGTCTGAATCACAAGACTGATGTCTGCTTCATGAATTGCATCATTGAGTTTTTCTGATTCATTTAGCAAGAATCTTCATCTTAGATGATAAATGTTCTTCTTCCTTCATTGTGTAGCAATGGCACTGACACCTTTTTTCTTCTTCTTCTTCACCCCCACTTCCAAAAATATGGCTTATTTATTGAATTTTTTTACTTGAAAATTAGATTTAAATAGGAACTTTAGTTAAGCTAAAAATTAAGGTATAATGGCGGTAATGTAAACAAACTCATTACAAGAAGTTTGAGAAGAGAAAAAAAAGGGAGGAAAAACAAATTAAATGAAGAGGAAGAAAGTGCAAAAGAAATGAAAATGTTAATAGGATAAGAAGAATGATGTAGAGACCACAGATCGGGAAAAAGTTAGAGAAGAAAGAGAAATATAAAGAGACACATAGAAAAAGGGAAGAAATAGTAAAGAAGAAGAGGAAAGAAAAATAATATGGGAGGGAACTGAAATGTGATGAAGGAAATGAAGGTGATGATTGCAAAATGAAGGAAATGATGAAAAAGATATTAAAGGCTGGAGAATGAGAAAGAAAACAAAATTCTAAAAAAGTGACAGGATTAGAAGAATGATGTAGAAAAACACAGGAGAAAAAGTTTAGGAAGGAAGAGAAAGATAAAGGAGCACATGGAAAAAAAAAAGAAAGAAGTAATTAGATAGAAAAAGAGACAAAGGATTATAAAGGAGGCAACTAAAAGGAAATTGAAGGTGATTAAAAAAAAATGAAAGAGATGAGGAAAAAGATATCAAACACATATAAAGGAAATGAGGTAGAAAAAAAGGGAAAGCTGATAGAGATGGGAAAAAAAAAGAATGATGTGGAGAAAGAGGGAAAAATAATGATGATGATAATGATTATCTCAAGAGATTTGCTTATGTTCTCTCTTAATTTACCGCATCTCTATAAAAGAGTGGCACTTATAATGTAGTCAAGAATAATTGCTCCAATCAAAGAAAATAAATAGATAAATTGATGAATAAATAAATCAAACGAGAATCAAATTTGATGAAGATTCTTTGATAAGAGGCACTTTGAGACCAGGTGAAAGAATTAATGATTTTGGGATTCCACTTGCCAAAGAGATTTGAGTCCAGACTTATGAAGAAGAAAAAGTAGATAAAATGGAATTTATTCCCAAGAATGTTTTGGCATGTTTATACCAAAGCATGAAGGAAATAAATTTCACGCAATAAGGTAACCTATTATCCATCTAGGGTCTTGAAAGGTCATCATATCTTCAATATTATTTCACAAAGTGAGATTGAGGTACTTTCGTTTTAAGTGGAAATATAGCCACTCATGGCAACAGTTTAGATAACCCAACTCTGTAATCAGTGAAAAATAAATCATTTGAGAAACTTTCTTCTTGAAATAAATAGATTAAATAAAATAAAACTAAAGTATTTTCCGATTCAACCAAACAAATCCACAAAGGAATTATATCTTGGATCTGGAGAAACGGTTAAGGGAAGACCACAGCTCTCTTGACAAACAGTAATTCAATTGAAAAAAAAGTTACACAATCTGATTCTGATTTCTATTTATCTCTTATTTTATTTTATACTTGCAAATACCTTAATCGAAGAGCCTTCATTTTTTCCTCTTATTATTAACTGATATTTGCTCTTTTTGTGCTGCTTTATATTTCTCGCTTTTATGTCTGCTAAGGTAGATCCCTATCTTCTTTCCCTTGAAACAGCAAAATCAGACAAGTTAATAAGTTAAGTGGATGGCTACACAATGTTTTACCATGAGAGAAATGTAATGGGTTGCAGATAGCATTTTGGTAATTAAACTACATCTTGGACTACAGAGGTTTGTTAATTTGATTTCATGAAGACAGTTTGAGAGGTTTCCTAATGCCCTTGACATGGTAAATGTTATGAATTGGAGAAGGGAATGTAAGAAAGATAATGTTTACCAGAGATAGGTTTTGATTAAGATATCAAATTGATATTAGTTGAGTTGGTAAAGTGTACATTTGAGTAAAAAATCACGAGTTGGATAGATACTTTTCAGTAAATTTCAGTTTTTGTAAGTTTTTATCAGTACAGCTATGTTGAAAATAAATTGTTAAATAAGCAGCATTAAAAATGTGAATTTTTCATTTGTCTATACTGTATTAAAATCCCCCGTTACTGATATTTCCAGAACATTTTATTCTTACTACTAAATGCTGATTTCTTTGTTAACAGTGTACCTGAAGCTGTGTTCTGTGTCAGTATGTTTACACAGTGATTTGAACAGTTAACAGAAGGCATTTATGCATAAAATGCTTTGTTGTCTGATATGATATTAACAAAATCAACCAGATTTCTTGTTTAGTAATCGAATGTTAGTTAACTTATATGTCTGAATATATTTGTATCATAAGTTGAGAGGCATCTACCAAAACTTGGTAGGGACAGGTATGGGGCTGGGATGAGTTGCAGTGAGTAGTAGTCCTCCAAATACTCTTGTGAACTATTTGTCTTATACTCTGGCATATAAGATATCTTCGTATATGTTTTTTGATTAATTGATTTCTTTGTTTGAAAATTATCTGATGAATAAGTTTCTTTTTCATGTTATCATAGATATTGACCAAATAATGGCAAAGTGAACGTCTTTGAATCATTCATTGTTGAATTGTATTATACAGAAAATGAAGTTGCTGTTAAAATGTGTTGTATTAGAAAATATATTATTTTTAGAAACTAGAAAAACATTCAAAACATAACCTGATCCTCCTTTTAACATTTTCACTTTGGAGGATGAGATGACCCAAAGTATAAGTCAACTAAGCAGCTGTCCCATGGCTACCAGAGGGTCCCAAAAAGTCTATGGTGCTTGCAGTGATGAGGCAATAGTAGGGTCCCAAAATCAAATTAGGCCTTATAATGGTTTGGGCTGGACCTGGACGAGTAGTTTTGATCCAGTATATAAAAAGACTTGGTTTCATTTTTGAAGGAAAGTTTACTGTTCATATTGACTAAAATATTATGAACTTGTTTGTTTGTGTAGAAAGTTTTAAGTATGAATAAACTTACTTTCCATAATGATGAGAATCTATGCACAAAATTTTAAAAATGTATGTTTTTAGTGTAGACACAGAAAAAAAACATTCTGTTTCCAGAATGTTTTTGTACTTGTATTGTAAATTTTAAAAAAATGAGAGAAAGAGATTAATCATGGTAGAATAATTGTATTTGAAGGCCTAATTGTGCACAGGAGCCTGACTGAGGAGGCTAATTGAAAATAGAATTAAAATAAGATTTGAACATATTGCAAAGTGTGAAAATTCAATAAAGAATATCCTTGGGGATGAGAAAATCTTCCTTGAATTCATTAATCAAATGTTAGTTCTTTTGTTCTTTTTTAACTTTGTGCATATTTGAGGTATCCTGAATATAATTCCATAACTGAATATTGCTTTAGGTACAACTGGTGGTTAGAGATATTGAGAAATGTATTTAAAAAAACACCAGTAATTGTGATGTTGCATATACTGAATTATTATCATTTATTATCATAGACAAGCCTTTTGGCTTAACAAGTGTGAATAATGATCAGCATCTGGGTTTTGAATTAGGGATATCTAGAGAAAATAAGATGTTTCCCTGAAGGAAATTCAAATACTTCTTGGTTCTTCAAACTGGAACAATTCTGTCTTCTCCCTTGTTTTCATGCTTTCTGACTCTTTCTGTCTCTTTTGAAAGCCCCTAAATTTGATATTAGTCTGACAATAGAAAACTCTTCAAATATATGAGCTTGTTTATTAATGCCCCAGTTAACATTCTGTTTTCATCACTAGCAAACATACTGACACACTTATATGTGTGTGTGTATGTGTCTATGGGAAATAAAATAGCAAACTAGATTTTGAGTGTCCTTCATAAAGTGTTTGTAATAAGCTGGAACTATGGTACTTATAAGAGAAAAGTATTTAACCTAAATTTTTGTAAACAAACTTTGGATTAAAAGTAATAAATAAAACTAGTAATTTCTTAAAATCATGAGTGTAATATACATGAAATAATGTAATTATATGCCATAATCCAACCATATCTCTATTTCAAAAGGTTAACAATGGTTATAAAGCAAATACAACTGTTCATACAATAGTATTTGAATAAAACAAACACTAGATTGGTTCTATTATAATTTTGTTTATGTTTTTGAAGTCTGGTTTTTCAGGGTCATGCCATATATGCCAGACTATAAGATGAATGGTTTACCATGGTATTGGGAGGACCCCTACTCACTACAACACCTCCAAGTCTCTTGACTGTCCATATCAAGTTTTGGTCGATGGCATCCCTACTCATAATACCAATGCATTGGATTTAATGTAATATTTGCATATTTTAAAAAAAAGCAAATGTCCATCTTATGTACTGGCATATACAGTAAAAGGCATAACCATATTGTTGATTTAGACAAAGTATAAGGCTAACCAATTCAACAACACATACAGAACATTCAAACAACAGTGCTGTGCAGTCTTACCTTTATTACTTGAGAGCTTTAAATTGATTTTTGAAGCTGGTTTTCTTATAGGTCCTTTTAGTTATTATTCGGACCTCTATGATTTAAGCTTAAAAATTCAATTGAACGTTGATAGAAAATGATAGTCTCTAATCCCTGTTTGAGTTTCTCTAGACACGTATATCACATTATAGACATTTTTATTAACATCTTTATAGCATTAACAACATATTTAGTTGATTTGATAAAAACTAACGGATTTGAACATTTCAGAAATATGATAGAAAAATATTTTTCAAATACCTTCTGTCTTTGAAGTCTCAAAAAATTCATTTTTATTCTAACATGCCCCTCACAACAGCTATAACAAACATTTTTAAAGATATCAATATTTATTTTGTTAGAAGTTTGGAGTTATAATATTTTTAGTTACTCATTTTTTAAGAGTGAGTAAAGCAAGACTTTGTTGTTTACACAAATATTTTCCAAAAGAATTAAAGAGAAAATTAATCCAAATTTTTTAAATAAAAAAAAATTAGCAAAAGGAAATGAAGCTTATCATTTTGTCAAACGGAGAAATAATGTCAAAAGAAATAACGTGAGACAGAATCTTTAATCTCGTAAAGTTTATTGCTTTTAATTGCAAATTGCAGATAGTATTTAAATTCAACTTTAAAAAGTGTTGGTAGGAAGTGAATGAGGCAGGCAGTAATCAGAATATGAATATTTTTGAAAGTGTCAGTCATTAAAAGTGAGAGTAGAATAAAAATGGAAAAGCAATGTAATCTCTTATTAGTATGGAATATGAAAATGGAAGCATGGAGAAGGAAGGATGGAAAAGATAAAGAAGATGAATGGAAGGAGAAAGGAATGAGTTTCAAAAAGAGATAGATGAAAGAGAAAAGATCAGAAGAAGAAAAAGAGAAGCGAAAGAAAGAATCTGGACAAGATGAAAGGATAGGAAGATAATAGAGGGAAAACGAGGAAAATGAAGATGGATGAAGAGGGAAAATATGGATGAAAGTGATAAGATTAGAAGAAAAAGAGAGATAAAAAAAAAGGAGGAAGAATGGATGAAAGGAAGAAAAAGAATCCAGAAAAAAAAAGGAAAGAAAAAAGAAAAAAGGTGTTGAATTGTAAAGAGGAAATTTATGGAGAAGAAAGAGAAAATATATTGGAAATGAAGATAAAAAAAAGATAGATGATGTAAATAGATACAGAAGAAGAAAATGAAAGAAAAAGTAGTGGTAGAAAAGGAGGAAGGGTAGAGACAAACAAAGGGAAATCGAAAAAGAAACAGGGATTTGTGGAGAAATAAGAAAAAACACACAGGAAGGCAACATTAGTGTTTTAGATAAATCTGTCATCTTTCATTAACGAAAACAAAACAATGAAGATTACAAAGATTAAAGATTCAATTTTCAAAAATGATGATTTTGCTAAGCTTTTGTTTCATTCTATTTTTTGTATTTTTTTTTTATAACCATAAAAGACCATAAGAGCAAGAACGCCCCCAAATTTCAAGAAAATGAATTTAAAAAAAAAAATACTGGTCAATCATTTTTCAAACGGAATTAATCAGAGACAAAATCAAAACTAATTGATCTCTGACTTCTGCTTTATGAAAATGACCATTAATGCCTCATCATCATGCCCCCCCTGTTTCTAAACCTTATCCTCATTCAGCACCCCAATCCCTGTATTGTTACTCCATTTAGGTTTTGACTAGGCTATTTCTACATATAAATATTGAAAGAAAAACATTTGTAACAATGATGATGATGATGACTCTTGAAATGCAAGCAGTAAAAGAGACCCTGTAATTATTTCTTCGTTTTTGTATTGATGCGTTTTGTTATTTTTGGAAAATATTTTTTAGCGGGATTGCTTTTTATCCATTTCAGTTCATTATCATGATGATCATCATATTTTGGGGTAATTTATCTTTTTTTTTATACTTCTAACATTAATTTTTCAATGTCCAGCAACCTACAGAAGTCTACTTAGGGATTTCATTTTAAGAAATTGATAAAAAACATTGTGCATTTTTTTTGTTCATCATTTTATTCTGATTCATGAGCCAGATTTCTTCCTTATTTTCAAAAAAATCCTTCTTCATTTCGGAATGATTAAATTTGGTGACAATGACAAACATAAGTACAACTTAAACACAAATAAAAAGCTAAGGAAAGTCTATGAATAAGGAAGGATTATGCTCTGAGCTGAGGGCCTGTATTGATCAATTTACCCATCAATGTTCTGCACTGATTAAGTCACTCATCATCATCATCATCATCATCATCATAATCACCAAACCTCTCTATCATGGGTGTTGTGGAGCCAATACTTTCTGAATTTGTTGTGTTCATATCTCCATCTTTTATTCTGCTGGCCTTGGTTGCATGTGTTATCCATGTTGTGAGTTGTGATGTCCATTCTTGCCATTCTTGCAACATGACCAGCCCATTGCCATTTGAGTTTTCTTGTGAATTCTATGATATCTCAGACTCTCGTTCTCTCCCTGATATATCGTACTGTTCTGTGACCTCTCCATGTTCAGCAAGATTCTTTCATGTGCACATTGCATGCTTCTCAGTCAGCTGGTCAGTCTCTAGGTCAAGTCCCTTGTTTCAACTCTATAGGTGAGTATTTTGCGTCTTCGATTTTGATCGTTGTGTTCTCATTTCCGATGAGATTGCTGCACATGACCTTCATTTTGTCGAAGTCCATGTGTAGACCAGCTATCTTGTTTTCTTCATTTAGTTCATCTAGCATTAGTTAGAGGTTGTGTAGGTTTTCTACTAAAAGGGCAATGTTGTTTGCAAATCTGAGATTGCTCAGATATTTGCCATCTATTTTGATTCTTCTATTCTCCTAGTCTAGGTTTTGGTAGATCATCTTGAGGTGAGCTGTGAAGAATTAGTGTGAGCTGGTATCACCTTGTCTTACCCCTTTTTGGAGCTGGAAGGGCTCAGAGTCTTTATTTAGCCTGATAAAGTAGCAGCTGTGACTGTATATAAGTTTTAGTACTCTGTTGTATATATGGTCTACACCCTGTAGTATGATGGCCTTCAGGACCATGGGAATTTCCACTGAGTCAAAGGCTTTCTTGAAGTCTATAAATGCTACAGCAAGTGACATTTTGTATTCTGCTGCTTTTTCTTTCAACTGATTTACTGAATGGAGATGGTCCATGGTGGAATAGTATCCTCTAATTCAGCTTATTCATGTGGTTGGTTTTCATCTAGTGTTTTTGTGATTCACAGACTAGTGTTCTCATATGCAGAAAGTAATGTGTTTGATTCCCAGTATGAATGGAAAGCATGAAAATCTCTTCAGAAGACAAATTTCCATGTGCTCTAAGGAGATAATTGATTACACTCTAAGTTGTGTGAGTGGAGTTGAAGACATGTATTAACTGTCTTACAGTCGCATCCCACATCATCCCCAGGATGATGAGCATGCTTTTACCCTTCGTCCAATGTGTCTGGCCAACATGGACAATTATGGCTAACTGAAATCCAAATGGGTTACTCATTCTGCAGTGTAGCGAAGAAAGTATTTATACTGGCCTTTTTCTGGTGTCTGTCATTGTCGGTAATCTCTATGGATTTCAAACTGAACCCAACTATGGCAGACACCTGAAGAGGATTGAAAGGTACAATGACTGAAAAATTTTGACTGTATTGATCAAGATGAGGACACTAGTCCGAATAAATCATCTTATAATAATGATAATTCTTCATCTCAGAAATTCACACAGAATACCCATCAATGTACTGCACCAAGATAGTCAATTCTTTCATCGATATGAGTTTAGATCAAGCTCACAGCCAATTTTGTTCATTTTTTCACATTATTAATCATAAATTGATGCTGATGTGCTGCCAATTCATTGAAGATATCATACATGAATAGTCTTCTTCTTGGAGTTTAATTTGGTTTGTAAGACAATAAGAACTTGAGATTTATTGAAGCTGATATCCTTTTCTGACTATTTAAAAAAATTTAGACGATCATATCTGGAAAAAAACCCTGTTTTCAAGCTCAAAGATAACTGGCAAAATTAAGTGTTAACAGACCTCATAAATTCTTGGTTTAAGGTTTGAGAATAGATACCAAAATTTTTGCCTTACCCATTTTTTCAATTACTAACCATCACGTTTCATAGTGTATAGATTTCTATATTTAAATACTTTCAGTGTACAAAAAGGAAGAAACCCCCCAAAATAAATCATATTCAGCACAACAAAGCACTCAGAGGGTGTATACCCCTGTTAATGTCATTGTCACTGGGAGTAATTGTGCATTGATCTGCCCCCAAACTTTATCAGTTCTTCCATAGCCTATTGTCCACCCTTCTACAAAATGTCTTTGAAATTCATTGAGAACTTCTAGAGATATTGTGTGGACATACATGAAATGTTGGCAATATTAGGTAGTGTTAATTTATAATTACAACGTAGGGGAGGTAAATGTGCATGGATTCATCAAAAACTAAAATCAATTCTCCCTTACACCCATTGGCCTCCCTGCCAAAATATTTCATTGGAATCAATTCATTACTTTTAGAGATATTGTGTTAACAGATAGACAGAAAGATGCAATCAAATACATACAACTTTGTTGACAGAGGTAAATATTAGTTATTGTGTACATAATTGATGAGAGATCTCATCACTGTTGCTTAGTGTAGTATTCAGGATTGTTTCAAAGCTGTGTATAACTATTTTGGCAAAAGTCCAAACAAACTGAACAGAGAATTGAAATCACAGCTGTTGCATAATTTAATGCAGTTTTTCTAAATGAGGCCTTTCCACTTTGCTCTTTAGGGTTACACACACACACAGATATAGCAGAATATTATCTGATACAAATTTAAATGTCAATAATTTGGATAATCTAATTGGTACAGCAAAAAAGAAATTCAAACTCAGACCCTAATCCCATGTACCCCTAAGGATCAGAATTGATAAAATTACATTGATTTTGATAAGAGTTCCATTTGATTGTTTGTGAATGGTTTAGGAAATATTCTTCAAGTTCCTCTTCCAGTGTCATAAGATACACAGTAATTAATTCTTTTGATGTATTGGTCTCGGATTGTGAAATGGTTGAGACTTTTTTTGATAACAAGTTTATTGATATGAGGGGAAACTTTACCAACTGCCCAATGAAGATCATGTTCAGGTGTTTTGAGATTTGATCTGTGATTCAATTTAATCCCCAACAACTGAAAATCTTGACTCACAAAGCCGTGTTGATCAAAATAACAGGTTCAGCAATCCATTTGCATGTGCATGCCATGTTTATGTTCTCAGTCCCCAATGTACCCTTGGGAGTACATGAACCTCAGGCTGAAAATCTCTGTTTTAAACTTGTGTAATACCTTCTTGGATTTGAATTCATTTGATTTCAGTTATTCAGTTACAATTTGTAAGCATGAAAACTTTTTTAGATTTTTCATCAATGAAAAAGTAAATACTGATTTTCAACTTGTATCTGAAATATTGTTTTTTTTTCGATTAATCTGAGGTTATTTTTCTTCTATCCTTGTTTAGGCTTGTCCTATCACACTGTTCAGAGTGTTTTTGATTGTGCAAAGATCATGGAAAAAGGTTGGAATAATCGAACAACAGGGGCCACCCTTATGAACAAGGATTCCTCCCGAAGCCACTCTATTTTCACAATCCAACTTGAGATGATCACAACAGACAGTTCAAGTGACGAACATATTCGGGCGGGGAAACTAAATCTTGTTGACTTGGCTGGCAGTGAGCGTCAATATAAAACAGGTATCAAACTTCATTGTTTTCTTTTTTTTGTCTTTCAGTACAACATTTATTCTTCATTTTTTTCTCCCTTTGATATCCTTTATTTACTTACGATCATTGCTGTTTTTTCTTTTTCTTTATTTAGAATATAATTCAAGTTATGAAACATGAAAAAAGAATATTTGGATAAGATAAGCTTTTGTCTGTTGTTAGCAATAGTGAAAAAACATGTTTTTATCCTTAGCATCTCCTAAAAAACTCATGCTGTATCAAATATCATAAATAAATAAGGTCTGAACATAGAAACAATAGTTTCATATGCATCATGAATGGCTAGACTGAAATTGGCATGTACATCAATCATAATGGAAATTAAGTATCAATTTTTTTTGTTTTAATTTATATGACATCTTTGGCACTCTGTTCAAAAACTGACTTTCATAAAACATCTTAACCAAACAATCAGCACGATTACTTATAAAGAATTACTAAAAGTTCAGTTTAAACTGTCAATGAAATCTCTGCATTCGTATTTTCAATTGATTTCAATATCATTGTTTTCTTTATTTAAAATCAATTCTTACAAATTTGATTGCAAATTTCTCAGAGTTTAAACTAAGTAGCTAACATCTAACATACTTAAAATACATTGATATAACATGAGTATTTCATATACTCGGACATGTGCCCTAGTTAGAATTTATTAATCTTAGCTCACTTTTGGTTCTAGGCCCAAAGTATGGGGCATGCAATGAGAATTGAACTCACTACTCAGCGTATCTGGCTTGCTAAACATTGCACCAAGATGAGGTGCTCCTGGTATATGCCCATGTTATCTCAATCAACCAAATACCAACATAACCAAAAGTTGTTCAGAAGTGTCTTGTACTGGCTCTGAAATTAATACTAATAATTGCCACAAAGATTTTTGCCAACTTTATCCTACTTAATTCTATGGTCATATTATTGGTGGTAAAATACTCTGAAAGGTTTTACTGAATCTCTAGCCTTTTCTAACCAATCAGTCTCCTATTCAGAGAAAGTATTCAAGGAGCATATCTCATTGCATTTATAGTGTAATTACTGTTTTTTTTCATTGTTCTTAATTTTAGAATGAGGAAATTATGTCTAGTGAAAGAATTGAAAATGTTTGGTCAAGAAGGTGTGTTTCACATTGTTTGCTTCTTTTTAACACAAAGTTGTGTTAAAGGACTGTGATTAAGAGTCAAGATCAATAAGGATCAATAATAGTTTTCCCTTTAAGGAAGAGGCCAGTTATAATCTTATTTCTGCCACCCAATTATCACACATTATAAGGAGTTAACACTTGCAAGAGGACTTTTATAGCAATTAGTAAATCTGTTAAATTCATTAAAACATTTTCTATTATTTAATAAATTGGCCGGTATTTTTTTCTTTTCCTTAAGATCATTTTGTTATAATGACTTTTTAAAATAATTTCGAAAGCATGAATAGCTTACATGAATCGATTGAATGATATAGCACAGTTGTTCATTTGAACTCATATTTTGAACTTACATCAAACACTTTTTGAAACATAGCATTGCTGTGATCTGCAAAAATGCTGACAGAAGGACTCGAGACTTTACTGTCACTCAGGCTTCAATGATGACCACCAGGAATCTGATGAGAAATTGCAAAATCATAGCACTGCTGTGGACCAGATGAATGCTGAGAGGAGGGCTGGAGACTTGATGACACTTAGTGATGACCACCAGACATTTGATGTGAACATACAGATGCAAAGAGGAGGAGGATGATAAGAAGGAGAAAATAATGCTAGCTGTAATTATAAAGAGGGTCATTGTGTGTATAGTGTCAAAATTATATATACTCTCACAATTATTCCTGTTGGTTGAGAGTGCAATTTTCCATTACAGTAAAGAAAAAGTTCATGAAATTAACTGAAATTTGTAGTTAATATCAAGGTTTCTCAGATCTTTGAGAAAAAAGGCCCACCTTACAAAAGCCTTGAGTTGCAATTCATATTTGGAGGTATGGATAAATACCCATATTGGGAGTAAACTTCAAAGCTCATGTTGAGTTTAGCAAACACTTTAAAACATAGAATACTACTGATATACAGAGATATAATATAAGTAAATAAACACCACTATTTTACTCAAATTTGACTTCTGATAAAGATGTACACATTGTCGGTTGTTCATTTCAGTTTAAAAATGTAAAAAAAATTAGTATGTAATCACTTCACAATGCCTCATACTCTAGAAACCCAGGAAATGACAAATTTTGAAGCAATGCATATTGTTGATTAGTGGAATGAACCAATATGAAAATGAATCAAAATTGGGAAATCTACCAATATATTAGCATGATCATTGGAATCACTAATGAAGGAAAGGAAACCACTGAATTTCACACAGATAGGCTATCTCTCAATGTCCACTGATGGATATCTCAACAAAAATGACACCCTTTTCATAAATGATGGAACTCCATACCAAACAGCAAAAATTCAAGAATGACAGCTCCAAAAAAGTATTATGTTATTCTCATGACATTAATCCTATTAATTATGTTTGGACCATTTTGAGATAGTAAATATGAGAAAATGTCAAAAAAAACATTTTAAAAAAGATTTGCTTTATGTTTTGAATGCAACCAAGTTAAATATCCTGCTAGAGAAAATAGATCTGATTAATTTGATGCTTGAAAGAGTAAAAGCAAATTTTAATTTGCATAATGAAATATTCCTGAAGTGTTTGTATTATTGAATAAGGGCTCTTGTATAAAAATAGGGATGGGTATTTACTTCAGTCGTTTCTCTATCTATAGAGATATACAAGTCTACAATATGAAATCCTTTACATTTCTAAATAATATCCAGTAACTTGTACATGGAAAACAATATAATCCAAAAATTATAACATAGATCTTACATTGATTTCATGATTACTGACAGGACAGAAAAATTCAATTCTGACACAAACGTATGTATTTTCTATTTTTGTCTTCAAATTTTCAGTCTTATTTGAAGTCAATCAGTTGGGTGTGAGTGATGTTTGAGGCATTTTACTGTGTTAGAAAGAAATCATGTTAGGTAAAACTGTGAAGAATGCTACAAAGTTTCATTAAAAAAAAAAAAGCTTATAACCCAAATAGATTAGCTAATTTACTTGCTTTCCGAATCTTCAGTTCTGGTTTTCAAATAAAACAAAGAAACTACAAAATAAATATATCTCGGTTGAAACTCATTGGGTCTATGTTCCTCAAATTTTGCTTCTTGCTGATGTAGTTTCTTCTTTTTCTCTTCTTTTTTTACTTCATCTTTTTTCTAAAATATTTTTGTTATTGTACTTGTTCTTAATACATTTTTGATGTTATTTCTTTTTTCTTCTTCCTTCATTTCTTATTTTTCTTCCTTTTATTTCCCCTTTCTGTTCTCTATTTTATTCCTTTTTCTTCTTTTCTCCTCATTCTGTCTTCTCTTTTGTCTTCTCCTCCTTTTTATTTTGGTTATTGCTGTAATTGGATCGTTTTATTTATTGACAATTGAACTTTTCTTTTAGACTTTTGCCTTCTTTTCTTTTTCCAGTTGATTTGATAAAAATCCCAGTCGACAACAAAGTGAGAATTACCTTCTGAGCTATTTGTCAGCTGTTTTCTCAATGTGTGGGCTCCATTATTAATAATATCATTTTACCTATTTTTTCCCTCCAATTCCAAGATCTTTATTCTCTCAGAGAACAACACTTGCTCCGGAGGAATAACCATAAGTGGTAACACGAAAGGAGAAAAAATTTGAAAAGTTACACAAGCATGAGGGCTGTGCAATATACATTCATAAGCACACACACATAGACACACACATACATATACACACACACACACATCTATACACTCCAATTCTTTGTTGTTATTGCTTACTTTATTCTTTTGATTAATAATCTTACTTGTAAATCCTTTCTTCCCTGTGCACACATATGCACACACACACACACACACACACACACACACACACACACACACACCCATACACACACACACACACACCCATACACAAGCTAGAAATTTACTACAAATAACTTCATACAGAATGAAATAACTTTATTCAGAATTGTAACAAGGATATTGATATTCCTATCCATAGTCTATAAGGTACACTAATACGTCAGCAGTTTAATGATGAAAAAACATTTATTTTACACTACAATTATTTATTTTTTCAACACAGTCAGTGTTAATTTTTGACTAGTTTTTCTCTCATCTTGATTTTAATTGCATCATTCTACATTAGTACACAACACAGATCAGAAATAAGGAACAGGTTTTTTTAGTTGAGACTCAAACTCATCATCATCATCATCATCATCATCATCATCAGTCTTTTAACATCAGTCGTTGGACATAGACCTTCCCCAGGATTCGTCACAATTCCCTATCATGGGCATCGCGGAGCCAGTATTTCCTGAATCTGTCAAATTCATCTCTCCATCTTGTGTTATGTCGGCCTCGGTTTCTCATGTGATCTCTGGGGATCCATGTTGTGAGGCGTGATATCCATCAGTTATCTTTCATCCTTGCAACATGGTCTGCCCATTGCCATTTGAGGTTTTTAATAGTTTCTACGATGTCACAAACACCTGTTTTCTTTCTTATGTACTGCGCTGTCATGTGATCTCTCTATGTAAGGTTGAGCATGATTTTCTCATGCGCACGTTGCATACTTCTTAGTTTGTAGGTCTGTCTCTTGGTTAGGTTCCACGTTTCAGCTCTATAAGTGACTATCGGGAGAATGCATTGGTTTTATACTCATCTTTTTCAAATCCCTCTTAATTCTTGAAACCTGCCTATGTATAACAACTGCTCTACTGTTTGAGTTCCTAGAGCCAATGGTTGGCAGAAGATCAAATAGAGCAGCTGTTGTACATAGGCTTCCTGAGGTGAAAGGGATGTGAATTTGAGTTTTGCCCCAGACCTCATTCGTTTTCTCCAATCCACACTCATTACTAATGGCTGTACTATGATGGTCTGAGTAATTGCAGTGAAAAGCAACTGAAATAATGATGAAAGAAATGCTAGTCAAAAATTAATAATGGTTGACATTGCATAACCAATGCAATAAATGAAATGAATAAAACAATTTAAGATAATATTACTATTAATTGCATAGATTGAACATTGTACTGTTGAAAATTTGGGATCCAGATTTAACCAATAATCATATGTCTGGCTACATAGTTATTCATCCATCCTCATAGATTTCATACTGGTTATTTACAATGAACAGGCAGGATTTTTTTGTCTGCATTATCCGAAATTCTTAAAGGTTGAACTATGTAGTAGCAGTTAAAAACTGTCAACCAAAACTGTCACCATAACTGGCAGCAAAGGTTGCTTCAGTTTTCAAGTTGTCTGGCTGGCTATGTATGTATCAAAGGGGCTAGAAGGCTGAAAATTTTAACATTTACTCATTATTATGTTTAGAGTTTTTTCTGTGTATTGAAAATCCCCTCCCCCCTTAAATAGGTTTTTCACCTACGGTTCAATTTGCAATGTAAGTTTATGCTGAATTGATCCCTTGATTAGTGTCTGACAGTATTTATGCTTGTCTTTTTTTTTTTTAAATTCTGACTTTTTAGTGATCATTGCCCAAGAAAAGGCAAAGAAGTTGAAATTCCTTGATTCCTTTTTCCAACTTTTCAATGGATTGCCTTAAACATGGCTTGCCGCCAAAAGATAGTGGTCATGTGAGGGTTTCTATTGATTAATTAACCTGACCTGTTGTGGATTGAATTTGATCTTACCTTTGGCAATCATGTAATAATCAAGAGATTCCTATGCACAAATCCATCACAAAAGACAAGAAAGGAAAATGTTCTCATGGCCAAGTAGCTCAATAAAGACTCAACCCAAAAATGAGCTGTTGAATAGAGAACGTGAAATATCCTCAACTGACATGAAGCACTTGCAAAGCCAAAGTGTTTGTTGTCCCTGTAATAATTGCTTCATTTCAAATCAATTGGATAGCTGGACTCTTGATGGACAAGTGGGTTTCATTTCTTTCATTCAATTTTTTATTTGATAAAATGTCTGGGACTTTATTGGCTCAGAATCTGCTGGAAATGAAGTGTGTATGATTGAGAATCATAGACATGTATGTCTGACCCACTCAAATCCTGAAAAGTCATTCTTTAGTATCTATCAAATAAAACTTGGTTATGAATGAGGATGGCATCTGCAATGGTGTGTATGGATGTTTGCTTGGATGATTTATGCTTAATTTTGTCTCCTGATTAGAATATGTCTTTATCTACTCATAGATGTGTTTTGATATTCAATAAAAGACATTGCTTACAAGATCAGATGGGGAGAAATGGGGGAAGGAAGATTGTGCTTCAATTTTGCCAAGGAAATCTGAAATCTTTGGTTTACCTGAGCTTAATCACTGACTTCTGCTTCTAGTATGAAATAGTGTAAGGAAATTTCCCAGTCTACTGCATAGGAAATCCAAATAAATGAATTTTGTATTTTACACGTATCAATTAATTTTGGAAGAATGTAAGACTTGTCAGTTTAGTCCAGTCAGTAAGACAACTTCCAATCACATGGCCATGATTACAAGTCACTGGAGGGTAATGTTAATCTTATATACAGGTGAGACGTGACTTGACATGATAGACAAAATGTGGAGTGTTTATTCCCGTAAATTTGGTGAGGATTGTTCTTATTATTTGTGTTATGAGATCAAAACAAAGTCAACTCCAACTTGGACTGAAGTTTGACAAAAATAAACAAATCACGTATGATTGTTTTCTGAGATAAAGTTTGGTTATTGAACCATACCTATCTAACTCTGAGGTATGCAAACAAGTGCCCAATTTTTAAGTAATCAACTGACAAATATACATCCACAGAATATATATATAACAACTGCAACTCCTTCTTAAGGTTACATAAAGACTCTGAACCCTTCCAGCTCCAAAAAGGGGTGAGGCAAGGTGATACTAGCTCACCCAAACATTTCATAGCCTGTCTCGAGATGATCTTCCCAAGCCTGGACTGGGAGAATAGAGGAATCAAAATAGAAGGCAAATATCTGAACAACCTCAGATTTGCAGACATCATCCTTTTTGCAGAGAACCTACATGACCCCCAACTAATGCTACATGAAGTAAATGAAGAGAGCAAAAAAGTTGGCCTGCACATGAACTTCAGTAAAACAAAAATCATGTGCAACAATCACATCGAGAATAAGGAAATAACTGTCAAAATTGAAGATGCTAAACTGGGGAAAGTAGACCACTACATTTACCCAAGACAATGGATCTCCATGAGATCCTCAAAAGAAGGGGAAATCAAGCAAAGAATCACTCTAGGATGGCAAGTCTTTGGCAGAGCAACTCAATAATCCTAAAAAGAAGACTATACAACCAATGCATTCTCCCGATAGTCACTTATGGAGTTGAAACATGGAACCCTACCGAAAGACAGACCCACAAACTGAGAAGCATGCAACATGCACATAGGAGAGATCACAAGACAGCACAGTATATCAGGAAGAAAATGGGAGTCAGAGACATCTTAGAATCTATTAAAAACTTAAATAGCAATAGGCAGGCCATGTTGCAAGAATGGCGGATAACCAATGGACATCACGACCCACAACATGGATTCCCAGAGATCACATGTGAAATCGAGGCCGACAGAATACAAGATGGAGAGATGAACCACACAAATTTAGAAAATACTGGCTCCGCAATGCCAATGATAGAGAATTGTGGCAGATCCTGGGGGAGGTCTATGTCCAATGACGGACAATAAAAGACCGATGAATATGATGATGAACTGGAAACCTTTTATGCAACTTGACTCTGAGCAATTAATCTAGCTTAAAAATAAAGAGAAAGGCATTGAACCACACATTATATGTATTTCTCTCGAGTGCTCTAACCACAAAGCTTACACCAAGTGGCTGTTTAAGATATTCTGACTTTAAAAAACATGAGTGGCCGCTTAATATTTTCTATTTATGATTTTTTTTATTGTTTTTATTGACTTGTTGATTGGAATTGACGAATTTAATGGCTGCATTCAGTAACGTTAAGTTCTTTATGCTCATCCGTTCGGCTTACAAAGTCAGCTGAAATTTTTTTAATCTTACTTTGAAAAGAATATATTTACAGCTCTCTTTCTTGTTCTTATGCACATACAAAAAAAAGACCAAAATAGTCCATCAAGCATGGAACAATAGTTCCATTTAATCATAAAGTGTGGCCCATAAACTGACCGTTCAGCCAAGATTTTAAAATTTCACTTGAATGTATCTAACTCCCAACAAAAGCCCATTTTCAGTTTTCTTCTTTTCCTTTGGTTATTTGCATGATTTGTTTCTATTTTGGTTTCATCTTTTTATATTTTGTATTTATTTTATACATATATATTTGCACTCTTTTAATTTGAAGTTGTTCCTTAACATACTATTTATCACATATGTGCGTATGTATGTGTGTGTATCATACAAGCAGATGCAGTAGAGGCTGCTTTTAAATAAATAACTTGGGTGTTTACACCTTTTTATATTTGTGTCTCATCAGTTACATACTAATTATTATAAGAGTGTTCTTATATTTATAGCAATGTGTATATACATGGATACTCATATCTGTACATATTTTAATTTAGGAATGTACTTGTATGTGTATGTATACAAAAACATACACACACACATGAGTATATGCAACTACAAGTATGTGCATGCATGATGTAATTATAGGTGTGTGTTTGTATATATATATAGATAAATAGAGAGACGTTAACATTTGCATTAATGTTGTCATGTGTAATTTGGATATATTTGCCCAAATTTATGTGTATATACATATATACATGCACTCACACACACACACACACACACATACACACACACACACACGCACACACACACACACATATATATATATATATACATATATATATATATGGTCTTTGCATTACAGGTGGCTTTTATCTCAGTGGTAAGAGCAAAACTATGATGAAGCAGTTACTTTATCAGTCACAGGTTCAATTCCTACTGCAGCCCCATTCTCTCTGGTTGTTTATTCTATTCACATTATCTAGCTCAAGTGATACATTAACTGTATGATGATTTCAAATAAGAGTTTCTCTGTAATATAACTCAATTTATTATCATTCTGTCAGATCATGTATAACCATTTCTTGTATGTAAAGGTATGTGTGTGTGTGTGTACGTGTCACATAGTCTTATAAAATGATTTTATTACATCTCTAAAAGTATTAGTCTTTATTTGGAGATTTATCACTGTCAATATATATATATGTTATGAATACATTTGGTATACATATATATATGTAGCCAGCCAAATGACCAAATATCTACCCAAGTTAGGTTTAAATTTTTGAAATTTCTTACTAACCATTGACCCAACTCGCCATCTATTGATAAGTAACAGACTTGTTTTTTTTTCTTTACCTGGTTTTGTTTCACAAATACCTAATGTCTGTTTACTTGTAAAAAAAATGCCCTTGAAAAAGAAAAGGAGAAGAAAGATATAAGCAATAGTGTTTTGTGGAATAGGGTATTGGCCCTGGATCAGATAAAATGGTAAACTCCTGCCCCTAAAAGCATTTATTAACTACCTATAACAGCCTACCAAAGGATCCTCAAGTGCAAGGGGGTTGAATTTTGCCTGATGGGGTCAGTTGGGAAGATCAGTAGGAACTTTTACTAAGTTCAAACTTGATAGGTTGTTTTTATTTTATTTGATTTAATTTTTTTTACTGGGGTTATAACTTGGGCATGGGCTGTAATCTGCAAAGGCTGTTCTGTTAAGTGACTGCTATGATGGGATGGTAGACCTCTCCAGTCAGCACATATTTGCATCATTGAGAGTGTCTCATATCTGTGCTCAGACAACCATACTGTCGAGATTCTTGTTCAAAGGGATGATGGAACCCTATAGCCAGCTCAGGTATCTACTAACTATAGTGTTCTCATATCCTGTGGCTTAACTACCCAGGTCAACATTAGTCAGAATACTTCTGCAAAGGGGCAGCAGACCCTAATAGCTAGCTCAGGCATCTCCTAGTTATGCCATCTCATTGGACCATTGGATGCTTGGTTTAAAGGGCAGGATCAGTTTTCTGTTTATCACATTTGACCTTGGTAATCATAATTAAGATCAAAATTGAATTAAATTAAACACTCACGCACTGGAAAGAATAAAATAATTAATTATAATAAAAACTGAATATGATCAAAATAAACATCCACGTACCAGAAATCTTAGAATATTGTAATATAATAAAACCCTTCCTCAACTTCATGACCCACTCACCAAAATATGCTTTCAAACCACTCTGCCCCTTATGATCTTTTCTACCATCACATTAATACAATACACTCGCGCCGAAAAAAAAAGAACGAAATGTAAAGAAAACTCTATATCAATTCCATTCCATTAAAAAAACTGTTTTTCAATGAACCAAAACCAAAGACAGATCCATCCATTCTCCTGAAGAAATGTGTTAGACATTGAAATACTGTATTCAGATTCTTTCCAATGTTGTTTTTTTGTTTTTTACCATATTTACTCCAACAAAATCTTAAAACTCAGTTCTTAATATAAAGAGTCATCAAGCACTCTTACTGACAATTTTTTTGAAAAATTATCACTACCAAAATACTAAATAACTGTGCCCATGGAAAGAAACACTCCCCAGATCTAATTGTAAATTATTCCGATTATATATATATATATATATATATATATATATATATATATATATATATATATATATATATATATATATATGTCTGTACTTGGGGGGGGGCTTGTAATCAAATTGGGCTTAGGGCCTCATAAAATTTTGTGCCTAATCTATATATATGTATATATATATATATGTATATAATGATCAGTGTATCAGTGTTGATGATGGGCAATCCGACAATATCAGAATGAAATGATAAGATCAGAAGGCCATGCTGTACAAATGATTAATTTTATTTTATTCAATATTTCTGACTTTATCAAGACTGTGGAGGTATGTAAGAAATGATGTTTCTACACATCATCTGTGACTGCGATAATAATTAAGTTGATTGTGAGTGTATGAAGAAAAACTGTCGCTGGGCAGAGAAATGTATGAAGTCCCCAGGGAGTTATCTGGGTGATTAGAAAGAATTTGTGTTTTACAAACGGGCTTGTTATGGCTGACATTTTGATGATATCAATGACTGTGAGTGTAAGACAATTAAAACTGAGTGAAAGATGATTGAAGTCAAACTATACATATATTATATCTATAATAAACACATATATATGTACAATATCTATAAATGTCCGTATACATACTTACATAGACATACGCAGATGATTATATAAATATATAATGAACATATATAAATGTATACGTTCAAATGTCTTTATACCACATGTATACTCATAAGCTAATGATTATATATATATATATATATATTATATATATATATATATATATATATATGTGTGTATAATATAAAGACAAAAAGAGTTTGGAACAAGGAAGAAACAGAATGAGAGGATTTTTGTATCTTTTTTTGAAAAATAAAATACAAGGCACAAAAATTTTCTGCTAATGTTTAAAATAGTCAAGAAAAAAGAAAACAAAACTAAATTTCTTTATAGATTAGAATCTTTTCCCAAGTGGAACACAAGAACGCTTAAATTGATTATAAAAATTCATCGGATGTTTATGAGAACATGCAGCCTGTCTATTATGATTGTTGAAAAACTGAAACACATTTATTGCTTATCCTGTCTTCAGGCTTGAATAATCGACACACAAAAAGCAAGAAATATTACAATGAAAAAAGAAAAACAAAGAAAAAAATGACTTTCTTTCTTATCCATCCTCTCTCTTCCTCCTCCTTGATTTTTTGAAATGACATTATGAATATTCATGAACTACATTCTACTATTCTTATGATTTTTGTATTGTTTTCTTACAAACATTGCAACCAGAAATAATATTAATTTATCATCATGATGATCATCAACGGGAATAGCAATTGTATATCCTTAATATTCTTCATTTTCCTTATCATTATTACTTTTTTTATTGTTATTGTTCTAATTTTATCACTATTTTAAATTATTTCTTAAATGATTATTTGTAGTTGTTATAATTGTAAGAGTTATAGAAGCTGCATTTCTTTCTTAACTTTCTCTGCTCATACTTTTATTGCCACTTCATTTTTTTTCTTGTGAGAAAAAAAAAGAGAACAAAAAGAAAAAACGTAGAAAGAAAGAGGAGGAATTAAAAAAGAATGAAAAACGAGGGTATCCAGAAGAGGAGGCAGTGGCAATGAAAGTAATGAGTTGTTCTCCTTCATCATCTTTCCTTTCTTCTGCTCTTCTTTCTTTTTCCTTTTCTTTTTGCTCTCCTTTTTCACTCTTTTCTATTTCCATCTGTTTTTCTTCTACTCTTCTTCTTCTCTGTCTCTTTGTTCTCCTCTTTTTTTCTTTCTCTTCTTCATCTTTTTTTCTCTTCTCCAATTTCTTCCCCTTCTTTTACTCCCAGCCCCATTTTACTTATTACCTTCTTTATTCTTATTATTTGAAAAGCATTCATTTTCTCTAACTTTGATGACATGCTATTTTTTACACTCTCAGTACTAATAATTGAAGGAAATGACCAACAGTTGTAGGCCAGTGCGTGTAAAAAATATTCCTAATGCAATATTTATCATTCTATGTTAGGTTATGGGTGATTTCCTTTTCTTCATTCCCTTTTGAATGAATAATAGAAGAAAAAGGAATAAAAGCACAGAACAACAAATACTGACAAATGATAAATAGGCTACCATTTTTATGTTCTGAGTCTTTTATTGATGACTGATAGAAATTCAGTGCTCTTACATATTTGCAAACTTAGATGCTGTAATCTAGTTAAAAAAGGGGGAAGCTTCTCCCTTATTTTATTTATGAAGGTCTTCAGATGCTAAGATGTATCACTTAATTTGCAAATGGGAGCTTTGAATAAAATACTTGAATTAAACTCTATTCTAAGAGCTTTCACACTCAATTACAATGAGTCACAATTTTTTATTGTCAGTTTGGTTCTGATAAAACACTTTTAACTAATGGGTAACCTCTAGTGACTTGTTAGTTGTGCTGGTAGTTCATCATGAGTTATGCAGATCTGGTCAAAACCTTTCAACTCAGCAGGTCATTGGGGAACCACACGTCATCTGTCAATAGTTTGGACAGTCCATTCATTTTAACCGAGTAGTTTGTTACTAATGTTATACTCAGGAAGCTGTTACTAATGAGATGATCAGATCAATGTCATTTTTCCAGAGGGTTTTGGGACACAGTGTTCGACAGGTTTCTTGGTAACCCTTAAATTGTACTCTACAGATGCCTAGGGTGAATGTTCAAATTTTCATGGTCAAATAGGGCAAATTTTAGCAGAATGAAGTAACTAATAACTGTTCCTACTTGCTGATCTCCTATTGAAGCCTCGCTTCAGGAACTGAGCATTTTTTGACCATTTTGACTGACCCAGAATTATCTTTTATTATTTCTGTTTTTATTTGATAAAGTATTATAAACTATTATTATTAATTACGACTACTATTTTCCTTTGTCTTATCTTTATTTAGTTGCTTTTCATCTCAACTTTATTCAAGCTGTCAATCTACAGCAGAGGTAAACCATGCAGATTGAAAATAAAAAATAAGCTCTCAGTAAGAATTGAACTCATGCCCATCGGTAGAAGATCAAATCAAACCTAACTCTGACAGAAAAGATGGGGATTTTTTTTCTTCCAGATAACAATCTGATGTAAAGATTAATTTCCTATATCTTTAATAATTATTATTATAATGCAATTAGGAAGTGTGTTTTTTGTGAACCTAATTCTCACTGATAAAACAATACTTTTATGCAGGTGTTTAGTCAAAGATGAAAATCTTCAGGCATCTTGAATTTTTTCGAACTCTACAGAAATGACAATATTTCTGGTAAGTGAAAAAAAAGGGGGAGATAAAAACAAATAAAGTATAAACAAAACCACCAGTGGTATTGGTGGTAAATAATTGCAAATCATAGAATCCTGATAATCTCTGATCTCTTGCTGATTAGTTAATTAGAATTGAAGTCAGTAGCAGGATGTAGCTTCTGTTGCTGGAAAACATTTCTTGTTAATTCTCATAGACATCAAAGCTTTTTTTTTTTGCAAAACATTTTTTGTTGCCTATTCATTGGCAAAGAGGAATGGAAATCCTGGAAACATCAAGAGGCTCAACAAGAACTCATATTTAACCCAAAAGGATTTCAGTTGATACTATTGGTGAAAAATCTAATAAATGAAAATAGACATGGAATAAATGAGCAGATATAAAAAAAATCTGTTGCTAGGCTGAGAGTGCTTTTTTCTCTATAGAAACACCTTGACAAATAATTGTCACAACTTAATGAGGTACATGGATATGTCTCAATGATCCAATGGATGATAAAACGATTGATTTTTTAAAAAATCAAATAAGATCTGTGTCTATTACAGTATCACTTGTAGCCCTCTCCCCTCCTACCCTCTTAATAAATTAATTAAGTTTCTTTTCTCCCCTCTCCCTTCTTATTGTATCAGTAGCAGCCATTTATTGGACTCTTATGATAACCATCAGTGAAGCGACTGGTCATGGACTAGTAAAATAATTCTAAATCTCTTCTTGAGGTCTGAGATGGGGTCTTATCAAAATGTAGAATGTGGCATATATATTTGGAGGCTTGGCTCAACTTCTGATCTTTAATTTGGCTTCTGTTTCTTTCCAATCTTTTGAGCATCATGTTCTTCTGCCATGTTTTCCACAACTTCTATTCCAGTTTTGATCGATATAAATGCATGCTCTCTCTTTTTTTCTATTTAGAAACCATCAACCAAAACTGTCAATTTAGGTTTCTCAAGTTTTTGCATGATTCTGCCGGCTATGTATAAATGAATGTATGTATGTGTCACATGTACTGGCTGCACCAGTGGAGCTAGAGGGCTAAAAATTAGAACATTTACTCCTTATGTCTTGAAAAAAAAACAACATTTTTTTGTTTTTTGAAAATTCCCCATCCCTCAAATAATTGATTTTACAATGTAACTTTATGCTTAATTTGTCCCTTATTTTGTGTCGAGCAACATTCAAGCATTTTTTTTGAAAATTTGGACTTTCTGGTGAGCACCTCCCAATAAAAGGCGAAAGAAAAAGCTTATATATTGATCATCCCATTTTCCAATCTTTTAATTGATCATCCCCAGCATAGTATACTGCCAATAGACGTTGGTTATGTGGCAGTTTGTAGTGTTCAATTTTTCTTCTTTAAATCTCACTCAAGGTTATCAGATACAATGATTTTGTGATGAAAGCTGAAGAATGTACCTGCCTTAACAATGTAATAAGAGCATTAGAGAAGAGATCATCGGTTCAAAGTACCCTGCATTTGAGTGACATTTTTCAAAACCTACATATATCTATGAATTTATATATTTTTGTGTACATCTTCATATTAAGTCAGATCATGTAGGACTTACCGGTTTTCATAAGATCTCCAAAGTTAAGCAACATTGAGACTGGTCATTATCTAGATGGGCGACCGTCTGAGAATATAAGCTACCATAAGACCTCTTCTTCGGGTCAAGGAGTTGGGATAGAGCTAACAACCCTAGACTAGAAAAAACAGTTTGTTACAGAAAAACAAAAGATTGTTAACAGCCTGTGCTCATCATGTGGCACAGGGCTTAACAGAATACTGGCTTCACAAATTGTGTTATATATAAATCAGTTATTGAATATTATATTGATGAAATACTGAAAACATAGTCAAAGAAAGTTGTGGGATATATGAAAGAAAAAAAAATCATTTATTCTCTATAATCTAATGTTTTTATTAAGTCACCTGGAACATCTATACCCAAGATTATTTTAAAATGATTAAAGGTATGACTCTGTATAACCTGATGTTAAATGTAACCAGGTATATATTGAATAGTTTTGCATTGATTTTGTATGCATTTGAATTAAACACAACCTGTGACTTTCAAAATTAACCTTGTCATTTTAGTTTTAAAATTACATTACATATTTTCTTTCATGCCATATATTTCTTTTCAAGTTTCTTCTTTCTATCACATTAGTGCGCAATATCTTATATTTTCGTCAGAATTCAACGTGTCCTAAGAGTTATGTTCATTAATTAAATTTATTTAAAATGTTTAAAAGTGAAGTGGTATTTCATATTAATGCCAAGTCTTTTTATTTGAAATTTCGCTCAAACATGTATTTGCATGTGTACATTTTTTTGTGTTTATATGGATGTGTATTTCTGTATTTAAAATATGTATATAATTAATATGAAAAGCATATTACAATTTTATGTGTCTTAGAGTTATAGACACAAACAAAATATCATTTTTCAATATGGTATACATATTTATTAATGTTATTGTTATGTGCACTTTAATATGATATATGCTAATATAATGCCAGCATTCATTCAGGCTTCAAATTGACCTGATTTTTTTCTTCTATGCATATTTAAAATCAAAGTATAGAACCATTTTAGAATTAGGCACCTTTCATATTCTTGCATTAGACAATTTCCAGGCACTAACTTCTGCTCAGTCATTGGAAATGAAAGGTATTAATTGCTCTAAGCCTAAAGGCCAGAACAAGAATAGTAATAAGTCGTTTAGAATCTGACTCATTCCATAATTTCATACAAAAGCAATCATACTTTTTCCCAACTCACCTTTTGTGATTTGCCCACAGTACCTACACTGGTGGTCCTGTCAAGTAACAGGAGATGGTAGTAATGGACATTTCCTTCCCCAAACTGTAGCTTTGGATTTCTAAGTTTATGCATAAATGTGCTGACTATTGAGACAGTTGTCAAGAGTATCAGTATAATGTTTTGGCTCACAGAAAATATTTTATTCTTGCTTTCTCTTTCTCTCTGTTATGCTAAGAAGTACTTCTCATATGCATATACACTCATGCACACACATACATATACACACACATATCTATATATAGGTTTGCTCTGCTATCCAAAAGTAGAGTGTTCCTATGAAAACCTTTTGTGAGCTGAAATGGAGTATGACTAAGTAGCAATTACCATTACTTAGTCTTTGACTTGTCACTCTACTGATAGTTATCATAAGTGTACCAATGAAAATTTATGTAATATTAGGTAACAAGTTGCTAACACTGATACCTTGTTCAAGGGGAAATTTAAGCACAGCTTCAAAATCAAAGGCACTTTAATGACATCGTATTACTTTGAATAACCATTTTTGTGAATCAATATATATTCATAAAAATGTATACATACATGTATGTGTAAAATACTATTTATTTATATGCATATTAATCAATTATTTCTTCGTAGACAACAGTTGTTTTTACTTCTCTTTTTCTCATTATGATGTCTATGCATTCCTTTTGTTCAGGTTGTAAATTTCAAAATAAAATCCTCTGAAGTCAAGAACATGAGCGCAGTCTGATGTAACCAGAATGAATCAAGATTTGTATGCATTTGCAAATGATTGGTGGGGGGGGAACTTGATAAACAGATGGATGTACACAATGCTGATAATGATATAGAATAATGTAGGAAAAACTTTCATGTAAAAAAATAGTGATGTTTGTATATGAGGCTGAGTTGTCAGGGGTTAGTATCATGGTAGGTATTAACGAATAGGTGTAAGAGGGAGATAAGAGGATGCATGCTGCCTCTATAATGGCTCACTGCAAAACAAACACTATTCATTTTTTGCTTTTGCACCATTTTTTATAAAATTGAAAAAGGTGGCATAAAGCAAACTTTTAAAAAGCAGAGGATACCTGTATTCATAAATGTATACATACCCACGCATCGTCGTCATCATCATCATCATCATCATCATCACCACCACCATCACCATCATCATCATCATCATCATCATCATCATCATCATCATCATCATCATCATCATCATCATCATCATCATCATTTATTTATTTATTTATTTATTTATTCATTGTTCATCATTGGACATAAATGACAAATCTGGATTTGCCAGATCTTTCTATCTCTATATATGCGGAGCCAATACTTTCTCTGACTTGTCTAGTTTGTCTCTCCATCTTGTATTTTGCTGGGCTTGGTTTCACATCAGATCCCTGGGGATCCATATTGTGAGTTGTGATGTCCATCGGTTGTCTGCCATATTTGCAACATGACCAGCCCATTGCCTTTTGAGTTTTCTAGTGGAGTCTATGATGTTTCAGACTCCTATGAATTTATAAACAGTTCCTGGTTAGCATGCTAATCTTGCAAGCCATTGTTAATGAATTCATTCATAGGCATGCACTGGGGAGGGGGACAAATTGTGCATTTGCACCCTTTTGATCTGGCATTCTAACCCAGTGTAAGGGGATTTGAAAGTTGAAAACTCATTGTCAATAAAGGATTATGATGCTGTACGATTGTTTAATGTAACCCCAACAATGTATCCATATGAAAAGGTGATATCATTATTTGCTGGTGACTGGGTTGCTGCCAAGATATGTTCTGGGGCAGCAGACACCCATGAGTTCATTCTTTTCTATATGCTCTGCAAATTCAGCCTTGTGCTTAAGTTAACTTTCTTGAACAAATATATTTATATTTTGTATCTCTGGCTTGCTTGGCCCGAGGAAACAATTCTAGTTTAATGAAATTAAAATTTTTTTTTTTCATGAATTACATGAATTATGTAATTTTCTGTACTTAATATAAACTTAACAAGGAAAAGATCTTGTATCACATGAAAGAATCTTATTTATCCCCCTCCCAACTGCAGAAAATGCACACGTTAAGACTTGCTATATGATCAAAAATCAAGTTTCAGATAAATCAACAAATATAATTACTAAGTAATTAAAAAGGCATCTTTCATCTTCAAGTGAATTGATTTTCTTTGTATTTTGATCTGTTTTAGATTATGGTTTACTCTGTTCTATCATCATTTATTGAGGTTACGTTCATGAGAAGCTACTTGAAAACTATAAACGCTTTCTTTGTTTTTTTTCTCGCTAGGGGCCACTGGGGACCGTCTCAAAGAAGCATCCAAAATCAACCTGTCACTGTCTGCCCTGGGCAATGTGATCTCAGCTCTGGTGAATGCTAAAGTCAAACATGTACCTTACCGTGATTCTAGACTAACAAGGCTTTTGCAAGACTCTTTGGGAGGCAATACAAAAACTCTGATGGTTGCCTGTCTCTCCCCTGCAGACAACAACTATGATGAGACATTGAGCACCTTGCGTTATGCCAACAGAGCCAAAAATATCAAGAACAAACCGAAAATCAATGAAGATCCCAAAGATGCTTTGCTTCGGGCTTACCAAGAAGAGATTGATAAGCTGAAGGCTATGCTTATGGGACAGAAGTTCCCACCTAATGGTGAGTAGAAGTTTCTTTATTTCTCTTTTTAGCAAGTAAATAGAAATGAATGAATACACCCAGTTCTTGGAGCAATATCTGACTTGTTTGTTTAAAAGTGCATAAATACTTGTCGGCAAGACTTTAGAGTAACTGATTCCAAATAAAAACATACATCCGGTTATGTCTACCTGACTGATGTGTCTCCATGACGGCTCAAAACCCATTAACTGCAGATGACGGGAATTTCAGTCATGGCAGTTCTATGGCTCAACTGCGAATGATAAAAATTTCTGCCATGTTATACAGATTGCTAAAAGAATGAAGTGGATACATCATGTTAATTTTGAGTTCTCCAGAATGGGAAGCTGAGGAGGAGATGGTTAAAGAATAGACACCTTATTGGGTTAAGCTTATGACTGAAAGAAATGTAATGGATTACATTTGTTACCTTTCCTTTGGAAGATGTATGTATGTTATACAGGTTTAGGTAAAATTGTACATGTCATGATATCTTGTGTTGTGCAGTGTATGTATTTCAATTTCTCCTATAATGATTGATTTACACCCTGAACAAGTTTCATCCATACCAGCAGAACGTAATGTGGACACAAGTCATAGCTGGCACTGTTTTCATCTGTTTTTTTTTTACATTTTTGTACTATCATTGGTAGATCTCTTGCTACAGAACAGTCGTAATGTTCATTGATAAAAAAATAAACAAGGATATTTATTTCTTACATGCAAGCTAACAGACACATAGCATGATTATTCAGCACCCTGATTGATATAATTGCCTCACAAGAAGCATTATATGCATATTTTTTTCTCAACCATAAGAATTAACGATAATTACAATAATAAAAAAGAACCAAATTTATTAGCAACTATGGATCTGAAACATGGAACCTAATCAAGGGACTGATCCACAAATCAAGAACTATGCAACGTGCACATGAAAGAATTATGCTGGGCCTGACATAGAGAGACCACAAGACAGCACAAAACATTCGGGAAAAGGCAAGAGTCAGAGACATCATAGAATCCATTAAAAATCTCATATGGCAGTGGGTTGGCCATGTTGCAAGAATGGCGGACAACCAATGGAAATCGCGACTCACAACATGGACCCCCCGATATCACATGTGCAACCGAGGCCAGCAGAATATTAGATGGAGAGATGAGCTAGACAAATCCAGAAAGTACTGGCTCCACGATGCCCATGATAGAGAAGTGTGGCAAATCCTGGGGAAGGTCTATGTCCAATGACAGATGTTGAAAGACTGATGATGATGATGATTTGTTAAACTGTTTATATTTTATTTCAGTGTGTTAGCATCTTTTTTAAAACATACAATGTAGCATAATCTTTCTTTCCTGATAAATGCACGACTCTAAATTTGAATGTTATTTAAAATTCATTTTCTCAAATATATATCTCTCCTACTGCATTCAATATCAATTTAAGGGGTGGCTTTTTAAATTTAATGATGAAAGTTGCTGTGCTGTTGTCATTTTATACAGATAAGCGCACAGATACATTCTAATTCTAATCCAAGTTTTCTCAGTTTTACTGCTCATGCCAAATATTTGGAATATCTCTCTGGCTCCATAGTCCATATTGCTAATTTCCTTCACGTTTTATACCTAAATAGACTTGTGTGGATGTGCACTGCAGAATATCAAGGAAGACTATTGTGTTATGAATGAATTCTCTTTTCTAGTAAGCTTCTACCATTATGAATCAAAAATTATATATAAAATTCTTGATAAGGATCCCTCCTATCGGTGTTTTGAGGAAAGGAAAGCAGCTGAAAATATTTGAAATATTGGATGAGAATAGATGAATCTTGATGTACCAATAGGTGGTGGTCAAGATAGATGTCTGAATCCAAACATAACTGTCAAATTGTTAATATAAATTGTTAGTGAATCATAGTTATAAAAATCTTTATGGCTTGAGAGTCATTTCCCATTATGAACTACTTGTGCCTTACAATAGCACTGAATGCAGAAGATCAGATATTTGTCCTGATTTTTTGGATTTTAGTTTAAAAAAAAATTCTCTATGAAGATGGGTAAATTACAGCATTTGATGGCATATGAAACCCCTCTTATTTTAGCGTAGTATTTGAAGGAAAAAAAATGTATTTCCCTGTACTTTTATCATTTATCACCCAGTTTTTTCAACCCCTGCACGATTTCTGGCCAATGTATTGTTTGACAGAGAAGGTTAAATTTACCTTTTGAATCATTTAAGGCAAAAAGGAAAGTTTTATAAGCCACCGAATATTGTAGTTAAAAAAAACATGTGTGTCTGTGTTAATGTGATATAAACAAGACACCTAAGAACGATTAGATAAATAAAAAAAAAAAGGAACTCTATATAGCCACATGCAGTTTTAAATGAGAAACCTTTTTTTCTCTTAAAACTAATGTTTGGAACGTTAACAATGTTCCCCTCCCACAGTAGATCATCAGAAAGAATTGCACAACTGCTATCAGGCATGATCCTTTAATCTTCTAAATGAATATTTATCCCCTTATCTGGTTACTTCATGATTTGTTATGCACCCCAATTAATCAATAAGCCAGAGATTGTACATTCTGCTTTTTCTTGCTCTGTATTTTGTTAAATTTTTTTCATTTTTTTCTAATTGGATCTTTTTTTCTGGGTGGAAGAGAAAAAAACCTTATTATTTCTTTACTTTCTGCAGAAAGAATTTAATTATTTTATTTCTCCTGGATACTTTTCTGCTAAGCTATAACTCATTCATTAGGTAACAAAGGAAAGCATGTAAAAATACTTTTAACAAACCTAATAAACCTTTTCTTTTCCATTTGCTATTTCTCCTTTTCATACTCACTCTTATAACCAGCCTACAGGAGAACATAGCAGATTAAAAAAAAAAATGTAGCATATAAATGCATTCATGTTAATCTGGCTTATGGCCCAAGTTATCTAGACTGTGATCATCATGATTTAATTGTGAAATCATATCCAAAACTTAGCAGCTTTAAACCCAGATTTGAGGCAGCTATGATGGCCTTGAAGTCTGAGGTCTGTTTGTCTCAGATATAATTGTATATCAGAGGATAGGAAATTTTTGCTTAGTTTTTTGTGAGATAAAGCTGCTCATAAAAAAGAAAAGAATTCTGCTGTATTGATATACAGGTATGCCTTGATCAACATTGTTGGAAAAATAAAAACAAAGTGTACAATAATATATAACATTGTTGTTAGAATTGCAGTTCTATTGATTTTTTCCAACCAAACATAAGTTTGTTGTAAAATAACATTAAATTCAATAACACCGCTTTATATAATTGTGCTTATGGTAAAATTAGTTACCCTTAACATTGTTTCAGTTGAAGTTGTGGTTTTCCGGAACATAACCACAATGTTAATCCGGGAGTTCCTGTAATGCCAAGATCATCTGCTGAAGTCTTGTTAAAAAGTGCTTCTGTAACAGCATTGGATGCATGCTTTACTGCCTATGAGCATATACAAAACCCAAGTCATGGTCTACTCATCTTCAGACCATTGAAAATTTCAATTCCTTCCTCTAAAGCATTTCAAAGAAATAATTTGTGGGTAATAACAAAATTGAATGAAAGCTTTTGCCAACTCTTTTTTTCTCTAATGTTTAAATCAAATGAAGCGTTATTCTTTGTTTCAATTTAGACACATATTCAGATCTATATTTATTTTGAAAAGATCATATAAGTACATATTGGCAAACATAGATCATGGCTAGGTTGGACATAATCATCACTGTCTCAATACAACAAAAAAAGCAGCTTTATTAGAAAATTAGAAACCTTAAAATATCCCATTTGTAAATAGAAGTGTGCCCAGAGAAGATCTGGGTTTAACCAGATATCGATGTCCCTATTTCTTGATTGTACTATTTTGAAGTGTTAAGTGTCTCTGATTACACTCATGTAAACATTCATAGTGAAAGTCTTATTGATTTGTAGAGATTGAAGACAGTAGATGTTCTCTCTTGTTTGATGGTACAGAAATTATAATAGAATTTTTACAGCTGAAATGACTTTGATCTTAACCTGGTTTTCTATTGCATGAATTTGAATATTTCATTTCACCAGCTTACAATTTTACTCCTGCACTTGATGATTAAAAAAAAAGACGTGTAGATATTAGAAAGTGATTTTCCTTGCCCCCCTCAATACCTATAATGAAGATTTAAGAGAAAAGTTGAAAAATATTGGAAGGAAGGGGTCTGATAATCCGGAAAAAAAATGAGAAATTTATATGAATTTGGGTGCAGATTTTTTCAAGACACCAATAATATCAGAGTATGATGATTCTATACAATCTCTGTTGTATACTTTTAGTTAAGTCATTTTATCTTTCTTTCTTTTTTCTGTCCATTTTCTGTCTCAGAATTTAAGCTTAATTTTTTTCCCAATATCTTTCTAGCTAATTCATATTTATCTTCCAATGACTGATTTCAAGCTAAACTTTCGATTGATTTGCTTTTCATCCCTTATGTTTGGTCTTGTTTCTCACCTTTGTCTTAGTTTTTATTCCTAATCATTTTTAGTTAAATGAAATCTTTAAAAGATGTTTATATTTTTTTCTGAAAAGGAAATAATCATTTACTATTCCAAGAGGGAACTATATACCTTACCATTTTCTCATCCTGTAAAGACTTTTCTTATTACTTTTAATGGAGAGGGGAAAAAAAACTTTTGTGATATCCTTCTTGTCTTTGCAGAACTAAATTACAGTAAAATGATTGGCTAAGTATTTTCTTAAAATTTCAAGAGTTTAACAGGAAAATGATCCTTGTTTGATGGCTGGTATATTAGGAAACTGTCAACCAAAACAATTGCACATTAACATAGGTTTCTTCAGTTTTTCAGTGATTCTGCCTTGCTTGCTCACTGGCTGGCTATGTATGTATTCATATATCACGTATAGGCCACACCAATGCCAGAGGGCTGAGATTTCAAACATTTTCTCCTTGTTGTGTTTAGAATGTTTTTTTTTTTGTTTTATTTCCCCCCCCCCAATAAGTTTTTGGTGTGAGGTTCAATGTAGAATGTTATTTTATGATAAATCGGTCCATTAATTTGTGTCCAACGGCATTCACGTTCGTTTTTTTTTTAAATCTGACTCTTCTACTGATCATCACCTCCAAATAGGTGAGAGAGATGAGTTATTCATTGATGAGTTATTCCAATTTTTTATAGATTACTACTCTAAGACATTGGTCACGTGATGATATCTACTGAGCAACCAACCGGACTTGTTACTAGAAGTGATTAATTTGATATCAAATTTATAGTGAAAGAGAATTTCCTGCTTTCCATTTAGACCTTCATCTATATCCTTATATCAAATGCAACATAAGGTTCTCTTAATATGGTTACGTCCAAAAACTCACATGAGGCACCTCTCAGTAATAGCTGAAATAATTGGGAAAGTACCTTTGGCTTTCTTCTCAAGTGAAATAGGAAGATGCTGTCTGGGGACAGATCCCCAAGTGCCTTGATAAGTCGCCCAATTTCACCTGACAATAAGCGCTAGAGTCTGTAACAATCCTCATCATCATGACTCCAATATTTTTCTTACTTTTTATTTCTTATGTCCTTATCAGGGAACATTTTCATTGGAGAAAAACATTAATTAAAGGCTATTTTGCAAGGCAATCAGAAATTTTCCCAAGTTTCTTTTGACTCTTTGACCAAAAATTTCCTTACTTTCATTTATCAGAATTACAGTGAAACACTTTTATTATCTATTATATAACTCATTGTGAATTTACACTGTATTGTTGTCTTGTTACTGGGATTGTAAGATGCTGCTCCTTACAAAGTTAATTCTCCATATTAGTAATTTTTTAAAAGAAATAAGCAAGGTTTTATGCTTTCTTGAGGAAAGATTCAGGGAAAACATGTGTGGAGACTCTGGTGAACATTAGTGGAGCTTTCATGTTTAGCTAGATAATTGTTTTTGTCTGCTTTTCCCTAAATATTTTGCTTTAAATCTGATTTAAATTTCAAGTAATCCCTTAACTCAAAAGTTGCATCGGAGAGCCCTACTGAGGGTTTTAGGGTCTCAATTATAACATTAGCTGAATAGTAAAGGCAAGAGTGCATATGTTTTGAAGCAACTTTAGTTTAGGTTGTAAATGCTATGGAAACTTCATTTCAGATTGATAGTCTTCAATTTCAGTTATCAAACTGAAATATGGCGTTAAAATAGATTCTTAATCTTTCTTTGTTTTATTTAGCCATTTCTATTGTTTGCTTCGTTTGATGTCTCTTAATGTTTTGGTCATTATAGTGTCCTCTTTTGCACGCCTCCTCCTTCCTGCCACCTTACCAATAAACTGATATTTTCAAAATCTGATAAATGAGTACATCTATCTGCACCGATCCCAATGATTATGGCTCTACAATGGCTAATTAACTTGTCCATAAAAATAAAATTAGAATTTTTTTCATTCATTTCTCTAACCATTCATTCATCTTCTTTTCTTTATCTATTTGAATTTTCAAAAAAAATAATTATTTCTTCTTCCACCATGCTTGTGTGGGACTTAATTAACTTTACTTTAGATGAAAATTTTAGAAACTAATTTCGCTCTTTCTATATTACCCCCTCATCTTTCTCTCATGCACACATGTATTTAAACATACTTACCTACGCATGAACAATCAAACCTATGTGTATTTTTCTAAACACATAGTCATGTGTACACTTGCATATGTATGCATCAATATAAAATGTGTGTGCGTGTGTTCGAAAAGTCATTTGATAATCAAGAGTGGTCTGGATATGATATATAAACCAATACACTTATGAACATAGATGTAATCATGTACACATTCACACAAACACATACTTGAACCTCTTTCTGTCTGTCTGTCTGTCTGTCTGTCTGTCTGTCTGTCTCTATCTATCTATCTATCTATCTATATATATATATATATATATATATATATGATGAAGAGAGAGAGAGAGAGAGAGACAGAGAGTGTGTACCTTAATCAGGCATGTTCACATTTTAGAAATAGGTAAAAACATATAGTTACCATTATATGCAAATTTAGTGGATGGGGAAATATGCTCATATACATATACACTGGCATATCCATTGTCATATAATAAAGAGTTACTGGGGTAAGGGTGGATCCAGATTTTGACAGAGGTTGGGTCCAGATTTTGACAGATGGTTGTGTGCCAGAAGTGCAACTGCTGCCGTTTCTCTCCTTTCTGTCCTCTTGCTTATCAGTGACACTAATTTAAACAGAGATGCAAAATGGCAGCATTGACACAGCATGTACTGTAAAGAGCAGAAAGCATGTTGATTGGTTTGCTTAAGCCTAGTACACGTACCATGTGGAGAGTAATGTCAATAGGACAAAACAAAGAAAAAGACGACAAGAAGTATATTGTCTTTTAGTTGAAATAAGAAAAGAATTGCAATTTCAATTAAACCACCAGGAAACAAAGTAGATCTTATTTCTAGGATGGTTCAACAGCGAAAAGTAACACTCTTGAATTCTCTTTTTTTAATTTGTTTTTTCTTCCTTTTCTTTATCATTGTTTAGAATGGCACTCAGAACATGATGCATTTCCACAGAACTTGGTCAAATCATGTCAGAATTTAATTTTCTTATCAAATGTAGAAACCTTTATATTTTGTTGTTGACACTCAGTTCTTTTGTCATTACTCTCTGAACTGAACTCCTTTTTGAGGTTAGTGAAGTTGATACTTATACATTGTAAGTCTGCTTATATCTGTGGCAAGGAAGTATATAACTTCCTAGCCATGGATATGTACATTTGTGTGCATTGAAGTAGTACCTACCTCTACTGATAAGTGGAAGCAACATAGACTTTCGTTCCATTTACTACCATTGAGTTCTCCCTAATTCTAAACTATACACTGTGATAGATATGGAAAAAAAAGATGTCACAATCAGAAGAAAAGACACAAGCTAGGAGATCAAGAAATTTCCAGTATTGACCATTTATTAACAGGTCTGAATACAGTATTTTAAAATATATTTTTAACATATTAGATCATAATTTCCATTTCTATCAAAATGCTAGAAATAAACAGCCAGTATTTTGAATACTGATTTTCTCATTAGGTAAGCCCCTCTCACAAGATTTTTGCCATTTGCCATACTAAGCTGAGCTTAATAGATATCAATGCTAACATATTGAAAATACATTTTTGAATGGAGAGCAGTTTTATAGAACCATTGTATATTTAGAAAAAATGCTATTTTTCAACTGAGAAGCATTGTTTCATTACGTAAACAGTTATATTTGTACTCTGCATGGTCATTGGTTGGATGAATTGTGTTGGAATATCTGATGTCTAAAAAGTCACAATTTTAAAAGTGTAAGAAAAAAAATACTTCAGTTTCTGAAATAATCAATGAATTTATCAAGTTTGAGTGAGATGAATTCATTAGGACAAGAAAAATTTCTGTTCCTCTGCTCAATTCGTACATTAAAGAATCACACAAGTCTAATGGGCTAAACAAATACCTGATCTATGGAATCTTCTCAAAAACATCCAATGGCAAACTTTGCAAGTGTTGAAAATTGTGTAGGGCAGGAGAGAATTGAGAATTTTGAGTAAAGGGGTCAAATGGGAAAATGGGAAAAAAAGAGGTCCAGCTGGAGAAAATGATTTCCACAAATTAATCTGAGAAAAAATTATTTTTACAAATACATATATGATAAAGAAAACGAATTTCAAACCTTGAAACTAATAGGTGATCTGGTATTTTCCACTTACATTTAAGTTGTAGCTTTTCAGCACTGAAGAGTCAAGTGAAAGAATGAATCAAAGAAATTCACCTCAGCACCAATAAATAACATTTTTTTTATAAAGAATGAAATGAAAAAATATTTTACTAATATCAGATAAAAAGCAAAATATATTTATGTTTTTTTAAGGTTGATCTATGATCACTTGGGATTATTTTGGTATTTATATTTCTATGTATTTTAACTGCTCAAGCAGAAGAGGGCTGGTGTGGACCCCCTGGATCCCTGTTTTGGATCCATGCTGCAAGAGATTATTTTCTCATTGAGCAAAACAGCTATTGAATTGATCTTTCATTGCTCCTTCCTAATTAGAGTGAAAACCATGCAAAAGACGTGGATAATGGTATGAATTGTTTACATTCTTAACAGGATTTCACTACAGTGAGCAAGTGCATTGCTGGTGTACACAATATTGTAGTCATTTATATTATTGGTCATTGGTGATGTCATGCACTTAAGCGCTGAACCTGATGTAATCTAAAGTAATTTTCCCCTCTTCATTACATTTGACATGCTATTGTGTCTTTTGTCATTGCTTGATTTTTGCTTCTCAAATTAGAATATTGCTTATCCATTTTAGAGTGCCACTTATAAATAGGTCTTTTGTTGGCTGCAGTCTTGAGTTCATTCTCAAAATTTTTAGCAAGCAATTTGTGAAGAATTCCAAGTACTTTTGAGGAAATAAAACGTCCACTGTAAACCCAGTCTGTAAAACAGTACTGACTTTAATTTCTGTTGTTTTTTTCTTTTCTTTCATCCTGAAGAGATGTAGAGTGTGCTGCCACTCTTTTTTACTGTCTTTCTTAATAAAACACCAACTGCTAAAAAATAAAGATGTGTTAAAATATTCTGTGCAATTAGAATAAACTTTAAACAAAAAAAAACTTTAAGTGAATAAAAATTGGTGATGAAATTTCATTTCCAGTTAGTTGATTAGTGATATATAAATTTACTAATTGGCAAGAGAATTTTTAAGATTACAGTTTTTCATTGTTTTTGACTTTTTTATTGAATGACCATTAAATCTCTAATCTTAATAATTAGCTCAACTACACTTTAGTTGATGAGCTTGTAGTCTTGTTTTTGAGATTCTTAATTCTGGTAAACGTCTCTTGTAAGATGGAGAGCAAACAATTTATTTCAAGTTGGATAATTTTAAAAAAAGGAATACTTTCTTTTCATCATTTTGTTGTTGTTTAATCTTATTTCATTTTGGACTGAAATTATTTCTAACTGATGCTGTTGATGTTATCATAACTTGCCTCCGTAAATTTAGAAAAGAAAGTGAAAAGAATTATTTTAACTGATTGCTGTTTTGTATGAAATGTCCCAGCTCATCTTCTAGGATACTTCAGATGAAAGACATGGAAAATAAAGTATCATTGCTATTTGTAATGGTCATATCTTTTTTTATTCTTTGTGTTTTTGAATTGATTCATTATTGTTGCTGACTACATTTCTCAGACTAGCTTGTTCCTCAAATCATAATGTTTTGAACAAGTTGAGCATTTATCTTCTTTGCCTATTAAGTTTGTATTTTTCAGTTGAGGAATTGTGTCTATTTTGGGGGCTGCTATTTCCGCAAAATTCAGTGTTTTTCCTGATTATTATTCCAGGGTATTTTGGAATGATCTAATTTTTTTTCTCAAAAAGAATTAATTTAATTTGTAACTTGGTGTCTTCTTTACTATTTGGAAATTGTTTTAATGATTAATTCTGCCTCCTTTGCCTTCAAAATAACATTTCTGTATTGTTCTGGATTCATTGCATGCAATACTGAATTCATACATTTTAATATATCAAAACTGTATAAAACAATACAAATTTTACTTGTTCTACAACTTTGTTTTGACTAAATCTTTTTTCATTTGTTGTTTTCTTATTGCTGCATTATAGCTATTGTAATATTGGGCTTTCCTTAGGTGTCAGTTTTTTTTTTTAAGTTGAACCTTTTTCTGTTAGGACATCATTTCTTTTCTGATCAGTGACAACCATATATTATTAATGTCTATGCTTGGCCTGTTGACATCATGATCTGAACATGGGATGTATGCTGATTCTTTCAACTATCATTCTCCAGTGCTACTCTCTGTCAATTAGTGTGCTCCCCTCTCCCTCTACTTGTGCAGCTATTCCTGATTTCAAAGTTTCTTCATGGATTAAAACTTGAAATTATATTCCTGATTTCAAAGTTTATACATGGATCAAAGCTTCAAGTCATCTATCATAACAATGGGATAAGAGAGATCTTGGCATTTATCTCTATTCTTTTGAGATCCTCTGAAAAAGTTCTTTTCAACTCCTGACTAAGATGATAAACATGAATGATATCATCATAATTGCAATATCATTTTTTACTTAATTAAAGTTGGCTGAAGGAGCATCAGCCAACCTTCATTATTATCATTTCAATCATCATTATCTATTTTTTGAAATTTCTCTTCTGATTTCTATAAATACATGATACATAAAAGTGATTCTATGCAGCAAAAAACAAACTCTGTATAACTGGATACAAATTCTGTACAGAACAATAATAAATTTCTCTAGCACAGTTCTAGTTCTGTCTCGCATAGCATTGCTTTTAATTTCATTCTGTATGCTCCCAAAATTAATCATGTTGAATGCCACCATTAATTCTATTCTGCTATAATAATTTAATTCTGCTCAGCATGACTGTTAATTCAGTATTAATATATGCTTAAACACTCTTCATATATTGCAAACGTGTTGCTTTCTGATGAACTACCAAAAGGATAGATTTCCTTCCTTTTTATCGTTGTTTTCTTTTGTTTGTGCCCAATTTTATTATATTTGCAATAAAAATCACTAAGAGGTCACATTGTGACTAAAATGCCGCCTTCGTCTCAGAGAGTCACCAGACTCCAATTTTTAATTAATAAGACTTCAGAATGACTGGATTGTCCAACAGAGAGAAACAAACAAGCTTTTGATTCAAGGTCATGGCAAATATCAATAGAAGTCGCATTTAGTATGACTGACAGAATGGATGGAAAAAGATTGCATTAATGAAAGGAAAAATCCCATTGACTTTCAAGTCCTGTTATTCATAAATGACTATTTCATTACAAACAATAATAGAGCAGAGCGCTTACGATACTCTTCTACAAACAGGTTAAGAAAGGGATTTGAAAATTCATAATAAATTAATCTTGGAGAGAATTCAATCTGAAAGAATATATTTCAATTAAATTACTTCCAAGCATTCTCTTTTAGAAAACAAATTTTTTTAAAAACATTTTGCTTTTGTTTATTTTTTGCCAGGAGTTCAAAAATTTGCATATTTCATGTTAATTAACTTTGATTAATGCAAATTAATTTCCCTGTTGAATAAAATGCAAATTTGGGCTGAATTTTTCATAACTTGTAAGTCTCCCAATTGAAACCTTTTCCACTTGATTTTTACGTTTTCTTTGTCTTCACAGGGGATGTATGATAAATTCCAGTGATTTTTTTTTTTTCTTTCGCTAGGTTTACTTTTTTAATTTTATATCCACCCAGGCTGGGAGGAGCATTCTTGAGGAGAAATGAATCCAGACTTTAATTATTAACATTTTTGTTCAAAATTGAAGATAAATAATGGCACTAATAAAAAAGAATAAATACATAAAAAAATTAGTATTTCAAAATGACTGAGGGATACTTTATTGCCTGTAGATTTAATTACAGATACTGCTTATTATTATATACTGATTTATTCTGAATAGTATCCTCATCTTGATTATTATAGTCGCCATTCTACCCTCCGGCCTTCTTCAGGTGTCTGTTGTAGTTAGTAACCTTGATTGATACTATTGATGCTATTTTTTTTATTACACACATTGAGCCAACATATTTGTCTATATTGTCTCCCTTTTTTCATCTACATTTTCAAAACTGTGATTACAATGTTTATTATTTAGCCTACTTTTATATTTGTTAATGAGAAAAAAGATAGAAGTTGTCTTTTTGCAAACATTATTTTTGCTATGTTCATTGCTTTAATAGTAATAATGAAATTCTAAAAATTTATATTTCTGGTGTTATTAGAACAACAGATTCCCTGGAGGCAATAATGTAAACAATCAAAAGCTCTCTTTCTTATGGATATCTTATGGAATTAAAATGGTAATTCCAGGTCATTAGCAGGTAAGAATACATACGTTTCTTCAGCTAATCACTTGTGACTTCAAAACCGCAAGTATTTGAGCTTTTAGAAACAAAGTGTTGTTCTTGATTACTTTATTGCATCTGTTTTTCTTCTATCTTACTTTCCCACATGTTCACTTGGATGATTAAAAAAGTTTCTTTCAAATTTTGCTAATGGGATTTAGAAAAATATTAAAGCAATTAAAGTAATATTAGCGGCATTGAAACTGTACTTCAAAGAAGCTTTGCCTATTGCAAAAGAATTATTTCTCAGTATGAGAAGTACTTTTTATTTGTTTATTAGGTTTTAGAAATTGGATAAAGACAAGTTGAAATTCATGTTTAAATTCAGGAACTGAGGATGAAATGGAGGTGTGTTCAGTTGAATTGAAATATGGAACTACAGCTGCAAGAAAAATCAAACCCCATGAGAGTAAAACTCAGAAATAAACAATAATGTCTGAAACCAAACAATGTTTCCTCCTTTATGCTTTCTAAAATTTCTTCATTTTATATTTAGTGTAAGCTGATGCACCTTCTTTTTTTCTTTGATCAAGAAAACCAGCTTTTCTCTTTCAAGTAACTTATTTCTAATTCAAGTCCAAGTAAAAATGTTTTCTTGTATATGAAAGTCAAATTATGTGTTCACTAGCCTTGTAGATGATTACTAAGCTCAGTGGAGCATCCAATTAGGTTTGAATTCACTGCAAATGTAATGGTTCACTAGATTAAGTCGCTGACCATTGCTGTGCAGCAGGTACCCAACCTGATTTTGTATATTGTGTCCTTGCGAGGAGTTATTTGATGAACACGGTCAGATAGGGACACAAATTGGCTTTTAGAAAACTTGGTAAAAGATTATTGATTTTCAGTAGCAAGACCAGCATACTAATCACTCCACTACTAAATGTGCTCAAAAGATATTACTGAAACCAACCTTAAACGGTGGTTGCACTTTGATGACATAATGGTTAAGAGCATTCACTTCATTTCTCACATTGGAGCTAAACACACAATGTTACCAATGGGTCAGATAGATACAGATATTTGCTAACCTTAGCCTAGCACATAGATAGATATGTTCATGGGTAAACTGTGTTGCACCAGTCTTTTAAATTGGGAAGGCTTGTCTATTTTGAAAATCAGCATTTTAAATCTAATCTAAACACTAACCCATGGTGCTGGTGTGAAATACGCATCTATCTTATTTACCACAGCAGTTATAGATTACTAGTCTGTATGTTTCTGCTATTTTTGAATATGCTAATTTCTGTCATTACTACTCTTTACAGTGGTAGAATTAATGCCCAGAACTTGTTATGAAGATTTGATCTTTATCTTTTTGTTTGCAGTTCTTTCCTTTTGATGTTACTTTACTATCAAATACAATTAGGAACTCATCTGTAAAGTATGAGTTCATAGAATTATTTGATGTATACAGGCAAATGACTGTCTATTGAATGGGGGACCCAAGTTTATACTCCAGGCTGTTTTGAAAAGGCATGAATCTTCTACCCTCAGCTATGGGTGAAGTAGCGGAGCATATTGGGCTCTCTAGCCTTGGGAAAGCAACCATTTGAGGAAGACAACTCTCAAACCAGAGAGTGGAGCCTCCTTAAAGCTGTTTGATACCCAATTGGACATCCTTCTAAAAGCTCTTGAAGTCAAGCTAATATCAGACATATTGCTCTCTGCTTTCCTCTGGACTACATCAGCAAGGTTGACTGAATATCCCAGGATCTTCATATATTTTGCTCAGGCATGCACCCCGGATAGCAGGTTCCATTGCCTGTAGTTTTTTTAAAGTTGTATTAAGGTTTAATATGATGTTGAATACAGTAATTACATTCATGTACATAAGTACATAGATAAGTCCATGGCCTAATGATGAAAAAAACATTTATTTATACAACTTTTATTTTTCAACATGGTATCCATCCTTAAGGATACTCTTTATCAAACGTTTCCCAATTGACCACATAGACTGAACTTTACCCAGTCAAAATTTCAGATGAAAATTCAGCTAATAACTATCATACAATAGATCTTTTGATCTACCCTTGTCTAGTGGAGGTCTAATGTGGACGTCTTTAGCTCTTTTCAAATTTTCATTGAAATATCTTTTTCCTTGTATTGAAAAAAATTTTTTTTTCTTGGCATCACGCAAACTGTGTTTAATGATTCATATTTGTTGGTGAATGTTTATGATTAACTAGTTAAGCCCCATGGAAAATTCATGGATATATCTAAACTTCTGTAAGATGATATTTTCACTGCAGAAACTATTTAACTTTTTTAAGTGGAAGAGTTCATTACTTCAAATGTCAGACAGGAGATATTCTTATCAAAAAAATACTTTTGAGTCCATTGTTATGGATTGAGGAACAGGAAAAAACAGTTTTCATTACATGATTAAGATTTGTAGATTTTAAAATAGCAAAAGTAATGATTATAGATGATATTCACAAAGTGAATAGAACCATGTCTGGCACAAGACAGTAGCATTTTGGGGACACATTATGAGGATAGAACATACTATCAATGGTTTTTAACACATTTCCCTTTGCACTATGAATGGGGGCTTTTCAGACTAAAACCAATTATACTGTGAAGGGTGGTAACTTTCCTACATTAGAGTATATAGTCTACTAATGTGAAAATTCTTTCTTGGATCACTACTCCTGTACGTTGTGAAAACAATTTTGTTGAATCTGACGGCTGTCAAAGATTTGGGAGGCAATGTAAAAAAAATTTTCTAAAATCCTGTTCATCTTTGAACTTGGCATGAAAATTATGTATTTATACCTCACCTGGTATCTTATGCTGACCTAGGCTACATAGGGACTCCCATTGGAAAGGATGTAGGTTCAAACCCCTCCTTATTTCTGTATTTTTTGATCATCACCGTTGTTTGGCACTACCGTAAATAATTTGGTCAGAGCAAAAATGTATTTTCCAAACTGTCTATTTTTATCGACCATGTTGGATACTAATATCCATTACTTATGATACCCATGTATGCATGTAAATTATCTGTGAGTATCTATACATACACTTGCACTCACACATTTGCATAATGATGAAGAAAGTTAGCAGTTTATATTTTGGATGCCTATGCATGTAATATTATGAACATGTGATCATATCTGTGTGTGTAGAACAAATAAAACAGAGCGAAAACAAACATTTTTCAGAAGCTAGGCAAACATTCCTTGAAAATAAACTTCCTGCTGCCAGTATTGATAATTTATCAAGAACATACATACGCACATACACACATACACACACACACACATATATATTTATATTTCTTTTACTTTTGTATATTTAGAATTTTTGTGCTCTGTGACAAGGTGTGTCTTCAATAATAATCTATTGAAAGTAAATTCCTACAGAGTATTTCATCTTACTGTTTACTTTCCATCTATGAAATCCTAGCAATTCTTGTGGGCTTTCATGAAAAAGGATCAATTCCTTTGTTGTCATCTTGCATTTGCAGATTCGGCTTTGAGAGCTTCGAAAGATCAAAGATGCCTGATTCAGTAATCAATGGTCAGATTTCCAAAAAGTAGACAATCGTGTATTGTAAGAATTCCTCAATTGATGCTCATCTACTTTCTTTTAGAATATAAATAACAGAGATACAAGTGGTTGACAGTGGTTAGATAATATGCTTAATAAGGAGAGACTTTCAAAAGGAAGAAATCTGGTACTACTTACTTTGCATTTTAGTGATGTATTTAAATCATGCATTTCTGATTCTGGGCTTCAACTTGTTCACTACCAAGGACAAGATAACTCATCTTGGCAAATCCTCTGTCCAATGCCACAGACAAGATAACTCAATTTATGATAAGGTGTTCTTTCTTTCACCTTCCATACATTTGTATATACATTACATTTATTAGATATCCTGTTGTGCATTAAGAAATGGATGTATATGATCCGACAGATTGATTATAAATTGCGTTATATCATGTAGGAACTCTTATTTGAAATGATCTCTTGTCATTACACAGTTGATGTATCACTTGGCATAGAAAATGTAAAAGAATAAACAATTGCAGAATATGAGGCTTTTGCCAGAATTGAACCTCTCTATTCTATTTACGTTGTCTAAGCCAAGGAATACATTAATTGTTTAATGATGGGAGATCATTTCAAATATGAGTTTCTACATGATATAACGCAATTCATAATCATTCTATCGGATCATATATATATATATATATATATATATATATATATATATATATATATATATATATATATAATATATATATATACATATATATATATAAGTTTCTTTGACGTATAACACAATTCATAATCATATTTTGTTGTGAATATTATTTGATTTGTATGGAAATGAAATTGTTTCAATCATGCAATGGAAACTGTGTATTTGCATAAATTCATTTATGAGGAAAACCCAGCCTAAGAGTTAAAATGATAAAAAATATAGCTGGCAGTGAACAGCTTAACTATCACTGTTGGTCCTTAATTTCTTTAGTGGTAGATTCAATATTGGAAATGCATGACTGAATTCCTTGGTGATGATATACTCATGATTTTCTTATAACTACCAGAGTGTTAGCTAGATTGTTATTTTAGAGTCATCTTATTCAGATCAGCCAGTGCTTTTGCCAGTTCTACCTATTATTAGTTATATCATCATCCAATCACTACTGTGAAAATGGTGGTTGTATTTTCTTTGTTGCAGCTGTTATTCATCTAAAATTGCCATAATCTAAAAGTGTGTTGCATTGTAAATGTTTTCCAATTTTTGATTGAACACTTTTCCATTTATTACTCTTCTGAAGCTTTGCAGCAAGTTATAATTCTCTTGTTGTGGTAAGTTGGAAATGAGCAGATAGCATATCTTGCCCAAGTGTGACCTCAGACTGTGTAACTGGGAGTGTATATTATGAAACAAAATTCCTTTTAGATTTTAAAAGGAATAGCTTTTATTAGTAGAAGATGTTTAGATTGTTTCTTTAGAATACATTTCATTGTCAGTTGAAAAGTGCTTTTGGAAATAAAAATCTGCATAATCCATTGTATTAAGATCTTCTAAGAATAACTAAAAGCAAGGATAACTAGTTGATATAACTTGATGCAAATTATTTATACTTTTAAATTAAATCTAAAAGAAGATGAGACAATTTTACTTTGAATTACCATATTTCCTTGCGTTGAAGATGCACCAGCCTCAAGGATGCACCCCAATTTTGACTTGCAAAATTTCATAAAGAAGAATTAAAATAGGATAGTCTAATGAAAAAAATTACCCTTCAGCCTGTAGGATGCAGGGTAAATTTTCAAGATTTATTTTGTGAAAAAAATAGCCACTTCAATACCAAGAAATATGGTAATGATTTTAAATTTGCAAAGGAGACCATTTTTCATATTGTCTGGCATTAATTCAGTTAATTAGAGGGTATGTTTTTAAATTCGTAATTTGATTATTTTCCAAGAATCAATTTTTTTTTCAAGTCTTCTTTGCAGTATTTTACTTAATCATGGATGAAACACAAAATTACCCAACAATATGCAGCAAAAGGTTAGAATTCACCTTATGGTCTTCTGATTACACAAGCTTAGTTTTCCTCAACCATAGATACTAGCAAATGATCAGTACATTCTTTAAAAGTTCATTTATGTTCAGAACATGTTGAGAAATATTTTCCTATCTTCTGACCTAAAGAACAGTCTTGTTGGTAATAAAATTAATTATGCTAACTCAATGTTATTGTATTTTTATGAAAGTAAGAATTCTTTATCATCTCAAAAGAAAATTAAACTTGACATTACATGACCTATAAGAGTGAAAAAGACATTCGTATTTAAATTGTAACATACATAAAGTGAGCGATCAGTTGAGTTGGTTGGTGATTATAAAGACTAACAGCCTATTTTATGTGCATTGAATAAAGATGAGGATCTTAGTCTGAACAAACTCCCTTGCTTCATCTGCCAAATATCAAGCCAACCTCCAACCTTTTTGGGATGTTTGAAATTTGAACAATAGCTGACTCTTTTCATGACTGATGAATTTGTCTTGTACGTGACTGATTTTAAATAAATTCATTTAAAAATGTTTAAAATTAGATTTCAGTGATACAGCTTACATTATGTTCAAACATTATGGTAAACAGTAAAGTTACTTGAAATTCTACAAAAGGTTTTTAAAAGACCAATATTTGGCAAACTATAAATTCATTTTCTTTTCAAAAATATTTCTAAAGGAAAAAAATGGATAGGGAAAGTAAATTTCTCTTTGCATTCAAAGATGCTTTTCTGGGGAAGAGGAAATAATTTCTGAAAAGATTGTAAAAAAAGATAAACTGTCTTGACTATATTTGATACACATTTAGCCTTGAGGAAAGTATGAGAAAATAAAGGGAATGTCACTGAAACTTCATTGATCATGCTAAAATCACCTTGTTTCCTTGGTTATTCATTCTGATGCCATCTGTTTTGATAAGGTTCCAACATAAAGACTCGTATCTGTCTTTAGTGTGTCCAGTTTTGTCTCCATTGAAAACCATTTGAAAGCTTACAACCATATGAGATGTCAACTTCTTTGTTTATATTTGACAAAAAATAACAATTCAAACTTGCTAATATCAGGAGCATCAAAATGCTTGCCTTTTAATGCCGAAAATGTCAAAACATGATGAATATTTGTGTATGTACCCTTCTATAGTAGAAACAAGTAGTACTTTCATAGCTCCTCGAATTTTAAGAGAAAGCATGATTTTGACTCTTTTGTAGTCTTTGTGTCAAAGGGAACAGGAGTCTCTCCTGGGGCTCAGGTATCAAATTTCTTTATTTCGCCCTTCTCCTTTTGTTTGTCAGCCATCATCCCATTTTTTGGTCATTATGAGGGTTTCAATCCCTTCCTGTGTTAACAACTCCGCCTTCTACTCAACTGGGTCTTTGGTACCATTGAATATCTTCTGTTGCTGGTATAAACAATGGTCCCACCTCATCCTCTTCAAAAAGAGGAGCTTCGTATGAACCCAGAAAAGAAACTAGCATTTTACCATGGCTTATTTTTGTTTTAATTTCTCATATCAGTTGTCTATTAAAAAAAGACTGAAATAAAGAAAAATCTCCATGTACTAAAATGGTAGAATAGAACTGTACAAGTATGAAGGCCAGAAAAAAGACATTTTTTATTGTGAAAATCTTTTCTTCTCTGAAGAACTTGGCCGATGAACAGTTGTTTTTTGTTTTTTTAAATTTTTCCCTGAAATAAAGAGCTTTATGCAATGTATAAAGGACCTGCTCTCTCTTTTAGTTGAAATCATTTCTCACTTTACATATATAAAATGCAATACACCCCTAATTTTTCAGTATTCATGGTTCTAAGGTCTTACTGAAGTAACACTCTTGCAACATCAATTGAAGTCAAATATAACTAATTCAGTATTATACCTCTTGTCCATTGTTTTAATTTGATTATTCTCTGAGCTCTTATTGTCCTTTCATATGCTCATTTGTTTCTTAAACTCACTATCTTCACCCTATTTCAATATCTTATCCCTTTATTTCCTATAAAACAATTAAACCAATGGACATTTGTTAGGCTAAGCCAACTTTAGTGAAAAAGACCTGCATTTCTTGAGTACTTCACAAAGATTGGACACATTTTATGTAGCTTAAGTGATCAAACATGAATGTTACTCAAACCAATCTCATTTATGCATTCATATCCTGGTCATGAAGATGCCTATTGTTCAGCCTTCTCTTGAATCAGTATGAATTGCTGATGTGCTGGACACCATCACTGACAAACCTCACTTTTCAAAGGTTGCATGTAAGTAAAAGATTGAGAATAGATACTTAAAAATCAGATGTTATGACACTTTCTTGATTTTATTTTACTCTTTCATTCTTAGTGATCATGCAAACAAGTCAATGATGTAAACACTACCTGACTAGTTTACTTTATGCTGTTTCTCTTGTCAAATAAGGATTCTCAATGATCTTTGTTTAGTATTTCTTTCATATGAATTTTAGTTGCTTTTCATTGCTATTACACTGGCCATCAGTCTACTGCCATTGATATGCACCAATAACCTCTCAGTGAGACTTGAATTCCCATCCGTTGTGCCATGTGAGCTACAAGATTTTGGGGGGGCTGGCAGAAGATCAAATGTAACCTTTGAACCTTCCCTTCATTATTCTTAAATTACTTGATGTCGTATTTCTTATTATTTTTATATAAAGTAGTAGTATTAATAGTAATAATATTATCTTTATTTCATTTCTCTTCCTATCTTCACTGTTAACTCCGAAGACTGATTGAGTAGTTGTGATGAAAAGCAAATAATATCAAATAGAAACAAGCATAAATGCTGTCATACACAAACTAAGGGACTAAATTGGCTTTTGACCCCCCTCCTAAAAAATCCATTTGGGGGTGGGGGGGAATTTTCAAATAACAAAACATTTGTTTTTCCAAGATATGATAAGAGTAAATGTTTACATTTTGACACCCCCCCCCAGCTCTGTTAGTATGGCCTGTACACACAATACATTTGTACATTACCATCCATCCAGCCAGCCAACCCACCAGACCAACTTGAAAACTGAAGAAAACTATGTTTACACTTTTGGTTGATGGTTTCTAATTGATCAAAAATTGATAAAGACTGACAATGTTTAATCCAATAAAAAATAAAATCAATGAATTTTTATTATTTAGCATCTTGGTTGAAAGATAAGTCCTCTCTTATTCTTACTAATTCCTTAGAACCTTCTCAAAAATAGGTATTGCTTGATATATTTACTTCGTTGCAACAATATGATTCGGTTTAGTGTAGAGCACACATACTACACTCTGATCCTAGGCAGATTGCTCTGATACTCAGATCCTAGGCAGAAGTGCTGATCCATACATAAATAATTACATTATTTTTGATGATCACTTTGCTATTATACAATGACAATTCTCACAAAGTGTTGGAGGGGGGTCCTTTCAAGGAGCCAGGCTCCCAAATCTCCAACTATGCCCCTAAGACTGATACCTATGACATTAAGCAAGGCAAATAAGTGTTTGTACTTTACAAACAAGAGATAATCTGTAATAACTATCATAGATGATGATAAAAACTAGTTCTAAATATACAAATTTGTACACGAAACCAGAGGCTACAGCTACTTGATTTTATAATAGTGACTCATTTTCTCTTTCAAAATCAAGTCATACTACATACTACACCAAAGAAGGTGCATTGAATGTGATAAAGATAAGAGATTAGAGTCCTGTTTGGAAATCTTTGAAGAAGGTTGGAGAACTGATCAGTGAAAACATTGTGTTAGGAGTAATGAAGATGAGACTTATCAGGATAACTGATCCATGTGTGTGCAGATTATAGCAATGTCTTTTCCTGTGTATTTATGTTTTGGACTCCTATCATTGTTATGAAACGAGCTTCTCCTTTGCTTGTTGATTCAAATGACTTTACAGATTAGTCAACCCTAGTCTCAATAAATGGTTTAAAAGTTTTGAAAAATCAGACATGGTCAGTGTGGTTTGCTAGAGAAGAGAATATATTCAGATTTGATCCAGAAAAAGATTTTGCTCATCTGTTCTTTATATGAGTCAACTAGTTATTTCATAGATGTTTATTTATATATTCTAAGCATATACTGATGAAATAATTGTTTTTATGCCTTTGCTGTTTGCTGCCATAGTTGAGATAACCCATCAGTGTAAGTTGTCAGTCCAGTGCAATGAAAAAAATAACTTATCTTTCAATAGTGTCTTACTCTCACTGATGGAAATGGGATTTTTGAACTAGGTATATGATAATGCTTTTTATTGGAATTTGGTATATGGTAATGTCTCCATTTGTAGACTAATCAGAGAAAAATTCCAGAAATTGAGAAGTAGGTGTGTGCCATATTCCCGCATACATGTCCATTTCTATCCCTGGTTATTCTTTTCATTTTTTTATGTATATTTATATTTATGTTACATTTATTAAATACTCTGTTGTACATATTTATAAGCATAAATGTCTGAAATTTTAGGAATTAGTAATTGCAAATTTTGTTGATTTTATGACTAATATTGTCTTGAATATTGTTTCTAATTTCTTGCTTTAAAATATTTTTGAATTCTTTTTTTTTTACCTTGGAAGTTAACAAAGGGCAAATAAAAGATTTTGAAAGAAATTTATTTCATTTTGACCCCTTTTTTGATATTTCTTTAAAAAATATAGAAGGCTTTAAAACATTTCAAGTTCTCCCATCTTGCCTTTTATGCTATTCTCCCTTTTATTAGCAAAGAACGAAAAGCCAAGATGAATCTTCAAAAAAGAATTTGTTGGCTCAAACAAAAGGCAGAATATTTTGGAGGCAAAAGTAAAAGCACATCGATCCTGACATTGTTTTGCTTATGAAAGAGATTTCTGGCTTAATCTGAATTCTGGCGCTACTCAATTTTGATGCTAAATTAATCTCTCGTTAGAAGAGCATTAATTATGCATAATTCTGCATAGTGTCAAGAAGATACGAGGTTTGGGGGGTGTCTGCTAATCCTGAAGCCAATGTAGGCTCCTGAAACACAAGATCCCCACGTTGTCAGATTCAAAGTGTAAAGTAATTTGAAAAAGAATTTTAAAAATTTAAAATTCCTTTAAAAAAACATAATAAGTTGCTATGCCAACCAATATTAAGATTTCAAAAAAGAAAAGTGTTGCATTTTTTATTAAGAATCTTTTTTAATATCTAGGCTATAATGACTTGTAAATTTATTTCTATCATTAACAGCTCTTTATAGGCCCGCTCTCTTTTATTGTAATTATTTTTATTATCATCATGCAATTCCTTATTATTACCAATTTTATGATTATCTTTGGGTTTTGGCTACTTTTCTTTTATCTAAACATGAATGAGATGAACTGTGGAATTTTCAGGTGGCTAAGCCAAACTACTGTACTATGATTCACAAAGTAGAAACATGTTTTATCTTTCAGAAAAATTACCTGTATGTGTTAGGTCGAGGAATATGGGTTTTGTGCATTCCTCTATTCATGCAACTTAGATACATCTCTCTAGGATCATCAATACCACCTGACTAATAGTCGTTATGACCAGAAAATCCTTCAAACACAGTATATACCATCAATCAATTTATCTGATTCCTTCTTCTAGAAAATTCACATATATTTTGGCACTAAGAATCTTGTACTGAAAATATACTGATACTATGCTCACTCAAGTTGATTTCCAGTCTTCTAACTGTTGAGAATTTATAAAATATCAAAATCATTATCATTATTACTGCAGTTCAGGTACTCTGAATATCATCATCTTTGTCTGTAAGTCTGTCTTATCACAATCCAATTCTTACGGCAAATGTCAATCCTCAGTGGCAAAGTTATACTTGGAAAAATACTTTCAGCAAATCAATTGTTATTTTATCATTGTTGTTGTCTGGGGTCATCATCACTAGGATGTTTTTCATGAAAGAACCAAATGAAAATCCGGATATTATGTGTCTGCAATAAGCAGTTGGGAAAGGCATGAATCCACTTATCTCCCAGCTGTAGGTAATTAGTAGGGTTAATGGAGCCCTTTTAACCTCCAAGAAAAGATTACTCTGAGAGATAAAACCTACAGCTTTTCAGTCACTAGTCCAATTAAAATAAGTGGGCTTGACGTTGGGCTAGCAACTCCACCCTGTAAAAGGAACTTCTTGCTTATTTTGGTAAGGATAGTTGTTGTTGCTGTTACAGTAGGAAATCAAAGTCGACTCTAACCTGGACAAAATCTCAAGCAAAAAAAAGGTGGATGACCTTATCACATTGCCTGATAGCCACTTGTAACTGTGCAAATGATTATTATTTCTTGTGCAATGCAGCAAAATTCTTTCAAATTTGTGCCATTGGTAAATTGTAGATTAATCATATGCTGTCTATTGCCATTGACATCCAAGTTTGACTGAATGATTCAGTTACAAACTCAGAGAGCTAAATTCACTCAGCAGTCATCTCCTATTACTTACTCCCATATCCTGAGTTGTGAATTTTCATTATGAAATTTTCAAGTCATATAACTTTAATATTTCTGAATATTTATCAAAGTTTTTTTCATGTAGATGAGCAAATAGGTTTTATTTATAATTTGGTAAGATTATTGAGGTAAAGCAGCTTTCATAATCACTTTACCTGTCATAGATATTTGTTAAATTTAGCCAACTTTTGTATAAGGCCTGATTTCTGGATTTCCTGGTAAGGAATGAACAAGCAATACTGGATTTGCTTATCATGGGCTTATTATTCAGCTTTTGACATTTTCTGACCTTATATGCTCAACAAGAGGGGGCAGTTGCCTCCAGATGCTAGTGTGAAGGAGTACAAAATTCCCTCAGGCCTATAATGCCTGTTAATTAATGATTTAATCCTTCCCTCGAATATCACACAACTGCTGCCATGTACCGTCTTTGCCCTTGGTTGCTATCTTTGCCCTTGGGTGCTGAGAACTCTTGCTATGCTCCTGTCACAAAAAATACTTTTGCTTGTCTGGGACTGTCATCAGGTTTTAAAGACTTAGGCTAGCAGAACTATTAAATTCTGATAAATACTTCTATCTATCGGGACTTGGAAGGGATGAAGAGTAGGTACTATCTATCTATGTATCAGCTCTTGGCATGAACATGCTGTTCATTTTAGGAACTTGAAGTTTTGCGCGCATACTCCCTTCTGGAACTGAAGAAAATTTTTCTTTCTTAAATTCCCCCTGAATAGCTTTTTAGAGGGGGTTTAATCTGTAAAATGAGTTTATCTTAAATTGATCCCTTAGTTTGTATCCATCAGAATTCACCCTAGTTTTTGAAAATTTCGGTGATCACTGCCAAATAATCTTTCATGTATATAGACTTGGCACAGGGGTGCACAGAGGGACATGGTTGGGGCAGGTTGCTGTTGTGCAAATTTTTAGTAGGACTGTAGATAGAATTTTTTATTTTGAAGCCTTGATTTTCAGTCGTCTATTTATCTGAACTTGAAACAGAGAGGGAGGTACGTGATATCTATCTATCTATGCATCAGCTTTTGGTACAGAACACACCATCCATTGTAGAGATCTGAAATTTTGCATACCAACTCCTCTTGGAGAGTGAGAAAAATATCATTTTTGTTTTTTGAATTCCCTTCCTGAATAGGTTTTTAGAGGAGGTTCAATCTGCATAAATTGATCCTTTTGTGTCCACCAGAATCCAGGCTTGTTTAACTATCTTTTTTGTTTCTGGACTTGGCTAATTTCCAAGAAGGAAGATATTGCCAGTGTTGCTAATTTAGGATTTTTTGTGTAGTAAAAAATATAGTGTATTTCTTGTTTTGGCAGTGTATTGAAAAAGTGTCATTTTTGTGGCAGTACTTATGAGGCAGCAGGTTGCTGTGGTACAAATGGTTATTAGAACAGTATGCACCATTTTTTTCACATAATTTTCACAGCTAAACACTGAGGGGTGGTGATTCATAAATTCCCTTGTTTGGGGTTTTTTTTTCTTTAAATCTTCACAAGGTAAAATGACTTGAATCTTATGAAATGTACCAGAAGATATGGTGATATTAAACACTTCTTTTCTCCACAAGGTATGTATTTGGCGTAAAGTTTATACCAGCAAGAAAAATGCAGTCCTGTACAATGTGTTGATATAATTGTAAAAACTTGAAAAACCCAGAACAAGAATATTTTAACCTAAAAAAGATGAAAAATATTGATGCAGAGGGAAAACTGTACAATCTTATTTTATAAAATTACATGTGGGTTCATGCCTCTGAAAAAAAACTATTTGTGTGACTCCTTTGATATTTTTGTGTCTATTTTCATTACAAAATGAATGAAGTAACCAATTGTGCCATGGAGACATATTTACTGCTGTTAATTTATTTTTGAATACAAATCATTCGGGCCTGACTTGCAAAATTTTTGTCATTTTGAATACTAAAACTTTTATCATATCTTTATAGATTGGAGAATCCTTGGTTTTTTTTGGTTTTTTTAGAAAAATTTAGTGTGTGTAGAGGGTTCTGTATAATTCACTTCTATAGTTTAGTATCTAGCATTTTCCAGACAATTTTCATGAGTCTGTATAATTAAAACAGTTACTTACAGTAGAGTTCTCTATAAGATGACACAAATTTCATTAATGACGCCAAAGTTGTTGGTTTGGGCAAAAAGGCAACCTTCTCATATTAAGGGGGCAGTGTGCTGAACGCACCTGCCTGATTGTTATATTACGATACAATGAATAATGTTATAAACAGAAACACTTTTAAAAGGCTTAAAAGAGAGAGAAACATGTTTGAAAAACTTTTATAAGGTAACTTTACAAGTTATAGCATCAAGAGGTTGTGCTATCTATATGCACATATTATTTTCATGTATATGTTTCAATATCTAATGAAAATCTGCTAATTATGATTTAAAATTAAGTCATAATCACTTAGTATATGTGGATAGATAAAAATGCTCATGGGATAAATTTGGAGACTCAAGAGATTCTTAGATTTTATTTCATTCATTGAAAAAAAAAAAGAATCATCAGTTGTTGATGAAGCGGAGTTATATAGATTCTGTTACTTCCAGAAAAACAGTACAGGAATAATTTTGATTATATCAAATTATGAATTTAGAATTGTCTTTCAAAAAAAAAATAAGTAAAAAAGAAAATCATTTTGAAAATAAAATGAATTTTAAAAAAGAATTAAAGGAAATGACCAGCAAAGAACCAAACTGGAACGAAGCTTGGTTTGAAAATTTTTTCACTGTTTCATAATTGATCTGTCCCTCAGCATTATAAATAATTATGTTGTGTAACACAGCTGATTAAACAGAAACATCAAAAAACATTTCCAAGCAGGCAAAATAAAACAAATAAGCATCTGTTTAGCAATGTTTTAAGTGCAAAAAAACAAAAATTTTGTAAAAGTGGAAAAGGAAAACAAAAGTTAAAAGTAAAACGAGATATTGCAAATTTGAACCATATCTTATTTTCATCTCATTTTTTGTTGTTGTTGATGTTGTTGCTACATTTATCCACTGCATTGTCGGTTTACTTGGGAAGATCTTTCTTCTCTATGTTCTGACCAACACCAACACTGTACCCACAAAGGCAGAAGCAGCTGGTGTCATCTTTCAAAAATAAAATAAAATAGCACTGAAAACAAATCTCGGGAGAATTTGCAAGTAATATTAGCATAATTTGATGCTTGATTCCATTGGGTTTAGCCAAAAATTTTTTTTTTTGTTTTCTGTCTTTTCCCAAAAAGAATTCCAATTCTTTAATTTATTTATTTATTTAAAGAAAAAGCTAGGTTTTATTTTAAAGTTTGTTTTTGTTTTTTCTTCTAATCTCCGTCTTCATTACAGTCACAGTTTTCGGTCCCATTTCTCTACGTCCATCCATCTCTGTCTTTGAGAAATTAATTAAAAGTAGTCAGTAGTTAGTTTTTGTCCATCCCTCCCCCCCATTTTCCCCCTGCACAAGATTGACTACTTTAGTATCAGGTGCCAGTTTGAGTAGGATTACTGGAATCAAGAGTGTCTGGTGCATTGGTCGTAGATGCGGTTGGTGCATGTTGCGCTCTAGTGGTTTTAATTGGGACTTCTCACCTTTTTATTTTCTGGTCTTTATTTTTATCATGAAAGAGAGAGGGAGATGAAGAGTGCGGGGAGGGGCAAGAGATAAAAGGGGAGGAGTTATGTAAAAGTTTTGCTACTGGGAAAGTATTTATATGATTGTTGCAAACATCAAAGTTGATGAAATGCATTGTAGCATTGGTGCTATTAATAAGAGTATCTTTGAAACATACACATTTACAATTGCAAACACCCAATAAGATTGTGAATTCATTCCTAAATGGACTTGTCAAAGATATTATATCCATGTATCAGGTTTGTTTTGAAAGCAATGAATTCATCACAACATTTTTATATATTTACAGAACAGACTTTTTATTGAATATGTGTAAACATATTTCATGCATACACACATAATAGCTCTCTGTAATGTGTAATTAATAGAGATTCCTTTTGGTGCACAGTGCTGGAAGATTATGTAGGGCTTTGGGCTTCAGGCACTGTGGGCCCCCCTGGTGATGTCTTAAAATAAATAAATAAATTAAAGAAAAATTAAATCTATTTTTACAAGGCTAACAACAATTAAATTCAAACATTTGCCTTGCATAATTTCTTGGAAATACATTTCTCCAAAACATAGTAAATTGTAAGTTTTTAGAATAATATTCTCAATTGCTATGACAGCAAGTCTGTTTCACACATGATAATATGCCGTGTACACATGAAAAAGTAGCTGTAACAATAGAAATATGCTGATGTGCAAAAAATAACAAATGATATTGTCGCTTAGTTTGACTGGGTTTCTGGATACATTACATGAAAATTCCTCCTATTGGGTGCCAGGATCCAACCCTAGAACAACCAGTATAGAGCAGTCCATGGAAAAAGCATGGAGAATCAGGTAAAGGCCAGTGATCTTGAGAGATTGTCCTTGTACCTGGTAACAATTACCAAAAATGATATCAGGTGACCTCTAGTGACCTCTAGTATCAACCTCACATTATCTATAACTTCTGCCGTGTAAAGAAGTACACAATGTTGTGGCCAACAACTTGGAAAATTGGCTAGGAATGACCCCCTCTCCAGTCTGTCACCTCTTCACACTAAACCTTCCCACCAGTATGGCAACTCCAACTGACCCAATGTAAAAGGTGGAAAAGGGACATGCAAGACTAATTTGTTTGTTGGAATGTAATCAATGATTAATTCTACATATCCATAATGGAGCAGTTGTCATTCATGACAACATTAGTACTAGTAGAGACGTATTGAAAACCATGTCAATATGCTTAAAACATGGAGTGTTCAATAAATGTATAATACCAGCAATGACCTGTGACTGCAAAACATGGAAACTAACAAAATCTATTGGACACAACCTTGAAGCCATACAATGAGCAATGGGGACAGAAATGTTAGGAATAATTTGAAGAGAAATATTCAACAAGGATCCAAAGTCAGATCAAAGTAAAAAGGCATTATAGAAGTAATAAAACAACAGAAATAGAAATTGGCAGTACACATAGCAAGAAATATACAAGATGATTAGTTGATTGGTACCCAAGGGATAGCAAATGTAGTAAGAGGAGACTAGACACAAGATAGGGAGATGAGATAGAAAGGTTTGCCAGCAAAACATGACATGGAAACTTTGCAAATTGTCAGAGGATTTTTGAAGTTCCTAAAATTGTTCAAAATATCACTGGATTTTCTATATTGCCAGGGAAAAATCAGCACTCCTTTTTTTAAATATTTAATAACTGAACCATATATAGATATATATATATATTTATATATATATTGTAGAAGAGAAAATTTTATTAACAAAAACTTGAAAATTATTAGTCCTTTCCAATACTCTCAATGTGACCAATCATAAAACTTCTCAATGATATTGAATACAGAAAATTTACCATTTTTTAATTCATTTTGTACATGTGATTTAGAGTACTTATACTTTAAATTGGCATTCACAAATGAAAAAAATTCTCATTTAATTTCTGGAAGCCTTTCAGCTGGCAGAAGCCCCCTTAGCTGCAGCCCCTAAAACTCATCCCTTAATCTGACACTTTCAGTGCAGCATGTACCAAATGAATTAAGTGAACAAAATTCTTATGTTTACTGCTGTTTTGAAGTCAGTTTTATTGTAATGTCATCTTGGAAGACATGAATCTATTTTTCTGCTATTCTATCCCTTGGACTGTCATGCACTGAGAGCAGTACTCAAAAAGTTTTGATTATCAAAACCTAGTAAATATTCAAGTTTTATCATTAAGAAAAAAATATGAATATCATATCAAAAATAAGCTGTTGCTTATAATTTCTTTGAAAGGAATAGGGAGTAAATAAAAACTATAAAGGGTCTTCTGTAAATGTCTTTTGCTTAGTACCATATGAAAAATTATGAATATGAAATAAAAATTTGTGGCTGAAATAATTACATATTTCTCAGTGGTACCTGTATTTGATCCTAATGCCTCAAGTTCCAAAAGATTGAAACGCTGCAATCATGATGCTGTTATATAAAAAAGTAAATCCAAGAGATCTCAAAAACTGCATCTTCAAACTTCTAACAGAAACTGAGAAAGTAGACCACTACATCTCTCTAGGACAATGAATCTCCAGGAAAACCTCAAAAGAAGGAATCAAGTAAAGGATCACTCTAGGATGACAAGACTTTGGTAGAACAACCTCAACCTTCAAGAACAAGAAAATCCAGCTAGAGCTTAAAAGTGGGGTCTACAATCAATGCATCCTCCTGATAGTTATCTATGGAGCTGGAACATTTAACCTAACCAAAAGATTGATCCTCAAACTGAGAACCATGCAATGTGCACTGGAGAGAATCATGCTCAATAAAACATGGAGAGATTGCAATACAGTACAGTATATTAGAAGAAAAACAGGAGTCCAAGATATCATAGAATCCTTTTGAAAACTTAAATGTCAATATTGCGAGAATGGCAGACAACCAGTGGACATCATAACTCACAACATAGATATCCAGAGATCACGTGCAAACTGTGGCCAACGAAATATAAGATGACGTGATGAACTACATAGGTTCAGAAAGTATTGTCTCCACAATGCCCATGATAGAAAGGCCTGGCAAAACTTGGGGAAGGTCTATGTCCAAGACAGATATTAACAGGCTGAAGATGGTGGTGAAAGGCTAGGATCTTAATCCTGGTTTTCCCTACTTGAAAAAATTAACAAAACATAACTTTTTTACTCCTTTTTTCACTACCACCACCACCACCACCACCATCCATTTGATTTTGTGTCATAATAAGCCAAGTTTAATATATATCAATATGAATTACAGAATATTATTCTATTATTTTTTTATGATTGAGTGTGCATCATTTATCTACATCTTATGATATTCACTAGGGAATTCTTGGAATCCATGTTGTGTTAATTATCAAGATTTCATTGATAATTTCTGTCTTTCCTAGAGTTATGGATTATGCTTTCTTATTGCAACTTACTTATACACCAAACCAAATTTCTAATTTGGGACTTTTTTATGGGTACATATCCAGAGATTCAGGGGCCCCCTCCAACATTTAGTGAGATTGGTCATTATATGTCATTAGAAATGCAGTGGGTGTACTCTTATTTATGAAGCTCTTGAGGGCCCTCTTCATGAAGTGACGTTTTCAAATAGCCCCCCTTTCCCTCAGTTATGCCTCTGTACATAATCAGTACAATTTTGCTATGATCTATACAACCATTTCTAAAAATCAAATCAAACCCATGCACTTATGATTTTCCCATACTTATACATAGTCATTTAGATTTGATGACACTGATTTGACTTGACACCAATCAAGTATTCATCAAGTCAAATCATGTTAGATACACTGGTTCTTGTAGGATCACCTGAGCTGATCGACATCCAGCCTGGTCATTATCCAGATGTGAGACCGTCTGGGAATACTAGGTGCTGAATGCAACAACAAGATTGTTCTGCGGCCAAATTAGCCTATGCCCTGCTGCCAAATAAGAGGACATCTTGCCAAGCTGGATCAGACTGTGCACCCAGTCCTTTCTTATGCACTCATTGCTCGATGGAAGACATATGACAGTGTGCTCTTAGGAGCTGCAAGCCTCATATTGGATGAAAGCAATCATTATATCATTCCTCAAGTATATTATCGCAGTGTATGCTTAGAAAATTAGTTTTTGTTTTACGTACACTAGTTGTATAAAAATAAAATCAAGATGATATTGCCACTACTACAACTAGTGTTTGTAAAAGCAAAAACAAATATGGCTATTAAGCTATTACAAAAGATAAAAGGGTAGGTTTAAGGATTCGAGTTGATCTTCTGCTAGCTCTGAACGTTCTTGTAGCTCAAGCGGCAAAGCAGCTGGTATGGACATTGAGGCTTCCTGGGACAATAGGGTTATGAGTTTGAGCTTATCTCCTATTTCCGATCAGTTTTTTTTTTTTACTGAGTGTCGTAGACTGGGGTCTGTGTTAAGATGAAAAGCAACAAAAAATTAAGATGAAAGAAATGTCAGTCAAAAGTTCAATGAGTGTTTACATATATGTATATATGATGATATTCATAAAAATATATATGTACTTATCTATATTCAAATGAATATGCCCACAGGTCTGGTGAGTCGCTCATTAGAAACTGTCACGAGATGAATGTCTTTTGGTAGCATGCCGTGTTATATGATCAATCAAAAAAAAAGGAAAAGGGGGTGATCAATGAATACGTTACCTGACTCGTTTTTTGTTGGGCAGTGATCACTAAGGAAGTAAGTTTGAATCTTCAAAAAAACAACCATGAACGCCACTGGACACTAACTAGGGATCAATTCAGCAAAAACTTGAATTACAAATTGAACCCTCAGTAAAAACATAATTAGGGGGGTAATTCTTAAAAGACAAAAAAAAAGTCTTTTCTAGACTCCATAAACGGTGAATATGTAGATTTTTTGCAGCCCTCCAGCTCCAGTGGTGCAGGCTGTATGTGAAATATATACATGCATACGTGTTCACATACATTGATGCATAGTCAGCCAAACCAACTTGAAAACTGAAGAAACCTATGTTGACAGTTTTGGTTGACAGTTTCCAACAGCTATAAGTATATGTATATATAATAACAATAATAATAACTTTTCTTGAAATTGCAAGTAATTAATTCTATATTCTAACCTTTGTCTGCTTCATTGCTGCAGATCTATCGCTCGAGAATGAAGCAATCATTTCCCATCAATGATCTCTTATCAGTTTTTGTTACTCTTCCAAATTTTACTTTGCCTTCCAATAAACATATAAAAACTGATAAAAGTCACTGAAACCAATCATTGTGCCAGAATAAAACTCACTGTATCCACTTGACCTTTTAGTTTTTCATGTGTCCTTTTCATGTGCTCCTTTTTGTCTTTTTGCAAAGACAACAATAGTGTCTCCTCGAAGGTTATGGTATTGTCCTTACCATTACTACAATGGTTGAGTGACTTGAACCACAATTGTGTCTATGCCAAGCTTGTGTGTGTGCGTGAAAATTATCAGGTTGTTTTTTTTTCTAATGTGGAATTTTAGCTTTTGATAACTATAAAGAAATTGTCCCTTTATTTTTGGCATTGTTTCTCCTTTTATTTGATAGTGTTTTATATCTCATATCATGAGTGGTTGAGTGATTCACAATTTTTTGTAATTCAAAGTATGTTCTCCCTTTTGAAATCTGCAGCTTATTATGCTTAATTTCACAATTGGGAGATAAAAAATGAAAGAAACATTGATGATACAAGCCTTCTCGATTTGGCAGAATGGAGATCCGAGAATATAAAGAAAAGATACTGCCCACTTTTTTTTCTCAATCATTTGGTTTGATTCTGTTTCATATAAACTGAAGAATGAAGAAAATGATCTCAAAATGATTTAAAATAATTTTGTACGTATCAATTAAAAATTAATTCTATCGAATCAAATTAGAAATGAGTGGATCATTATGTACTACTTGCTTCTTGTATTTGGAAAAGAACTGGTTTAGATTCCCAACTACATTGTTTAAACTGCTTTTACAAAGCCTATCTCAGATCAATGAGTGTACCATATATGTTGGGTTGAAGATGAATGGTTTACCAGAGTGTTTGGAGGACTGCCACTCATCTAAGCCCTTTCTATAGATGTAAATAATGAGATTCAGTAGATGGCCCTTTTCTCACAATATCATTCATTGGACGCAGTATATCTACATGGTTGTTTTTATGAATTGAATGCCTATCTTATATACTGACATATACAGTATTCTGTTCTGTTTCTGCTGATGAAATAAAGGAAGTAGCATATATATTCAAATTTCTTCCCTTGAGCTCTGCTCAACTTTTACTTTTTTAGTAATTTTAATAACTTAAATTGACTTTTATGATAAAATTCATGTTAAGTTTTATCAAAAATAGTTCAGAGGTTTTTATTGTTACACTTAGGCTAACAAAAATATATACTAAGTAAATATATTGAGTAATTGTAAAACTTCACTTAAACTGATGATGCAAACTCTAAAAAATAGTATTAAAGCAGACTTGGACAGAAGTAATATCATCATCATCAGTCTTTTGTCACACTTTGTTGGACATAGATCTTCCTAAGGATTTGCCACACCTCTTTATCATGGGCATCACGGAAACCAATACTTTCTGAAGTTGTCTAGTTTGTACTGCCATTTTATGATGTCTAACAGTTGTTTGACATTCTTGCAACAAGTCAAGCCCATTGCCATTTGAGTTTTCTAATGAATTTTATGATGTCTCGGACTCCTGTTTTCTCCCTGATATATTGTGCTGTCTTGTGATCTCTCCATGTGATGTTGATCATGATTCTTTCATGTGCACATTGCAAGGTTCTCAGTCTGAGGGTCAGTCACTTATTTAGGTTCCATGTTTCAGCTCCATAAGTGACAATTGGGAGGATGCATTAGTTGTATACTCTTCATTTAAGGACTAATGGGATTTTCTTATTTCAAAGGCTTGCTAGCCTAGACCTGGGAAACTCCTACTCTTTTTATTGTTGCATTGACTGAGAATTGCCATTGGTTGGTGCAACAAAAATTCAAACTTAAAAAACCAACTAATCAGAAAAATAAAACCAACTTTTTTCCAACTAAAATCTGTTTTAATTTATGAATGCCACATTAGTTGAATTCTTGAAAATTTTTTTTTTGATTTTCAGCTTTTTTTATTTCTCTTAAATCAACTTTAATTGTTTTGTGAAATACAATCTTTTAAAAGGCTCACTGTTGTTTGATTAAACAAAAATCAACAAAAAACCCCGAAATCTTTCAAACAAATTTTTTCCCAAACCAAACGGGCCCATGTCAAGATAACTATTTGCTTTGAGTTCGGGATTTGGGGAAATTTTTTTAAATTTTCATTACAAAATAAAAAAAACAAAATTGGTGTAGACAGCAAACACTCAAAGTAAAAGATGTTAAAAAAAATGAGTGAAGACAAAATCCTCTCATTCCAATCAAATTTAGTTTTCCTTAGGATCAGCAAAGAATCCTTAAGTTAAAGCACATGATCCCAACTGCGTATCTCTTGATTAAATCGAATGCTTTGACACAATTAATGTGCTCACAGTTCTTGTGTATGTTACAGCTATTTATATAGATAAAAAGTGATATCTTCCAGTGTGTTGAACAAAGTGCAACAAATACAACGCTTTTGACATAAGTTAAAATACAACTGAGTAAATCAATAGATTTTTCATTTTTTCTTCTATTGAGTATTTTTAGTTTCAGTTGGTAAGAAAAAGAATACTTGAATTGAGATTCATTTAATAGAACTAACAAGAATAAATACTGAATCTTGACCTTTCGGGCTAGAAAAAGAGAACTTGTTCTGGAGACGATAAGTAGGCAATAAATCAAATAGGTATCTCTCTCCCTTTATTATCTATAAATTCTTTTGATGAGTTTACATATTAGGTCCCATATTATCCCTGTTTATTTGCTACTTACATTTGTTATACATAGGAGGCCGCTCATTACAATCATGTCTGGACAAGGTCTTTTATAAAACTATAACCAGCTCATTATTTCTTATAAAATCATTGCTATTTTATTCCTTGTTAAAAACAACTTTACTTTAGGAAAATTAATATAAGTATCTTGATAGAATTTCTAACTATTTTCGAATAAAATCTTTTGGACCAATTAATTTTCAAAATATCATGTGATTATACTTCATTTGCATAGAGCAAGATTTATTGAAATAGCCATAATCTTAAAAGAACATAGAAGGATCTTGATTGAAGCCGAAGATTGCTTAGTGCAGTTTATGATACTTTGAACAATTTATCCTTAACTTTGTCAAACTCAAAAACAAAAAGCAAAGCACTTATTAAACTGTGAGTATCATCATTATTTTATTAAAATCATTTGTATGGAATTATACAAATTTAATGGGTCATGTATTATTGTTATATATATATATATATATATGACAAAGGTTGTAATGAACTGTTCTCGGTGTGGAGTGGATACCACTGGTTTTCCTATGAATGTATTGGTATCCAATTAGTACTGTAACCAAAAACCTCTCGTAACTCAAACTGTAACACCTGTTTCCCATTGTGTTGCTCAATATGACATTACTCAACTGCTGACCATTAATACACTCAGGCCCTCAGCTGAATAGTGGCAGGAGGTGTAGTGTGAATAGTCTTCATTCACTTTTATGTAACCAGTATAAAACAATAAAATAATTATTCCTTTTTGTCTCAAGAACCTGTTGATGATGCATATTCTCATAAGATATGTTATCTGTACAATTCTGATATGTCAAAGAGGAGTGAGATAGAATCCTTTGATTTTTTTTTTTACTTATAATAACCATTTTATTCTTTGCAGCATAAACAAATCTTTAAAAAATACTTGCAGTGAAAGCCAAGATAAATGAAGGATCTTTATATGAAATGCATAGCCTGCTTAAAATGCAGCCTTCTTTTTTCTTTTTTTTTTTAATCATCTTCAAGAATTTGTAATATCTGTAGTGCCTATAAAAGTATCCAGTTTGACATTCATAAATAGATAAATTCCCAAAATTAAACTTAGGAGGATTATAAAAAAATTCTCAAAAAGTCATTTGGTAGATTATGACCTTTGAACTGTTTGTACTGATTCTAAATACTTAGTGAACAAAGGTAGCCACTTTCACTTTACTGTAGTGGTTCAGTTGCAGTTAAGAGGAAGAAAGAGATAATTTCATGATTTATTTTTGCCACCACTGGTCAAAAAAACAAGGAATTAATGTTAAAAATGTCAATGATAGATATTTCAAATTGCTGAAACATTTCAAATGTTTTTGAATGTAGATTTTTTTTTTCAGTCTGAGTTCTCTCAAATATCAGGATTGGAAGTATGAAAAATTACAAACTTTGGGTGAACACTTTTTATTATTATTGTTTTTGTTATCATTATTTTCTTGCCAGTAATACGGTACTAGACACAATGATGATTATTTGGTACTATCAGACTGGGAAGAGTATGAAATATGAACCCCCAGAGAGCCTTTCAGTTCATTATGAAGATGGTACTACTGGCATTGGTTATCCTTCATACACTGACTGCATTAACCTGGAATAAAGCACCACAGAAATAATTGGTCTGCTGAGGGTTTTAGTTGGATCTATGACACGCACGTTTCACTTCGGATGAGTTTTATTTTGACACTCCACGGAAACTAATGCCTATTTTTTCAAAGGGAACAATAATGGAAAATTTCAAACATTTTAAAATTCAAAAATTAGAAAAAAGAATTAATTAATGACTGAAAATAAAAGATCAGGAATTCAAAACCCTTTCGTCAGAAAATTCTATTTACAAAATAGACTGGGCTTTGGCAGGAAATAGGGAGATAGGAAATGCCCAATGCACGGATAAAAATTGCCCTTCCGTTTAAAGAAAGAAAAAAAGATTATACAGTAAAATAATAATAATAATAATCAATGGAGTAATGACATTAGATCAATTCAAATATTTGATATGAATATCTTTGTTTCCCTTTGTCAAAGCTGGCCTGTTTCTCTTTGTAGCTCGGATATGTTTTTAGGGATTTGTCATGCTTTTTTCCCAGTGTTTTTTTATGTATTCTCTATTTTACTTTTGTCTTTTTCATGTATTGTTTTCATTTTTTCTTTTTCTTTTTTGCTACTTCAATTTCTCTAGTGTTATTTTTTGAGAATATTTTTGCTGTCTTTTCAATATTTTGTTGCTTTTTGTTTTACTTACTTTTACTCTATTGTTTTTTTTTTCCTTTTTCTCATTTGTTTTATGTATGTAGTGTTCAGCCTGCAAGTTTATAAAACAAACCAATCTGTCCCCATAATAATAGGTTTAATCATTAGCCTCTAGACCTTTTATCAAAATGTGTTGTATAGATACTGGAAATAGTTGCTATTCAGAATGCAGATCTGCTGCAAATAGAATGATACCAATGCTATTCATGATAGATAAATTTGAAAATAAAAAAGCAGTAATAAATAGATAAAAACCAATATTTATAGACATCTATTGTGCATGTGCATTATATTGATGAGATTTGGTTAAATTTGGACAATTCTGCTTTTGAGTAGAAACCATAATTTCCTTCTTGTTTCGTTTTGCTTCAAATGATACAAAATAAAGCAATATCAAAAACTCTCTAGTGCCATCCTGTTGAAATTATGAGCTTTCTTATTTCTTCCTCTCTCCTATTTTGGGAAAACCCGTCAATTTTGATTAACTGGTCAGCTTATTTCTTGATAATCATATACTTACCAATTCTAGGGAGAATAGAACAATGTCAAATAAAAAAAATATACATAGAAACTAAGTGAAACATGAAAAAAAAAAAACAGAATATCACTTTATAAATAGTTTTGACTTGTCAACTTTAATTTTCATAACTTATGCTTCTAACTTCAAATTATTTCAAAACATTAAAATGATACAAAATAGTATATAATAAAATTAAAATATGTCTAGAAGCAAAAATATAAGAGACATGAAAATGAAAATACATTCAAACAGAAGTAATTGGTAATTGTCTCTGCCATTTATTAAAATTTCAAAGCAGGATGAAAACAATGAATATGCAATAAAATTATCACAAAAGGAAAAGAATTAAGTTAAAAAGTATTACAAACAGTAAAATAAAACACAAAGAAAATAGTAATATTACCTACATTTTCATGATAATATAATTGTGACTGTCTAACTTATTAAGAATGAAAGCTGAAACTTAGGTCTTGGAAAAAAAAGATTATGATTTTTCAGCTTATGACCAAACATTATGCTGGTTTCTTTTAAAGATATCTATTTAAATCAGAAAATTTGAGCTTTGCTAAGATAATATATAAATTCTTATATAAATTATTCACCCACTAAAAAGTTGGCATCTGACCATAAAAGCAGTGCAAATTAAGTGATTTATATCAAGTTCAAAGAAATTCATAGATGTGTTGGATCTACAACATCATTTACCTAGTCAAATTGGGACCCATACAATATTGATGAATTGAATCTCTACTTTTTTTTCTGCTACAGTATGAACAAGGTATAATAGGAATATTCAAGTCTCTAAATGTCATTGTACTAAATTGGGTTCAAGAAAATCAGCATTTAAATCTGATCTATAGTGTTATATCCAAATGGATGTTGAATTGATGTGTAAATTTTGGGTTTTACTGTTTAAATTACAACTTTTTATGATCATGGAATGAACACTCCGGAGTTAAAAGAAAAAAAAAGTAAAAGTTAGCTCAGTAGTTGAATGTGGTATTGGTCTTGCTAGTTTTATTTCTGGCAATGAAAACTCTATTGCTTTTATACCAACACACTCCTTAGAAGATCACAAATCTTCCAGATGAGTGGACTAGGGTCAGTTGCAACAAGGGACAGTTGCAACAAGTCTTATTCCTCCAATCAGAAATATGCTAGAGTGATGATTCTCATACTGTACATGCACAGTCAGACCCCCCTCCCCCAGAGGACAGGAAACACATTCAACATCGGCTGCTGCATTTTTTTGGGAAAAAAAAAAACGTTTTTGAGATACTGTCCTGACCATTTGCATGAATCAAACAAAACTTACTTTGAATCATTGTTTTGTTGGCTTCTGAATGACATGGTTAGCATTAGTCAAAGTCAGTGTGTTTAGCTAGCACGAGGTGTTCTGTCATGGCTGGGAGGGTTGAGGACATATTCACAAGTTGTTAAAAAAGTGTTTTTACAAAAAGTTCACAAAGTTTATTAGCTGTTTAATTTTTGGATGTCTGTGTTTTTGAAAAGCCTTCCAGTAAACCCTAGTTCACAGTTTTCATTCAATGGGATGTGAGAAAAATCAGTTTTGAAAACAGTTGCAGATTTGTACAATAAGTACATGTTTAATAAAAGTTTGTTGCATTGCAAATTGTTCCATACTTCCCGTCTAACCCTGAAATATGAAGAGATTGATTAGCATCTGTGATATCTGCTCATTGACTCAAGGTAGGTCTACGTTACATGCATAAACAAACAAAACTCAATAACTGTTGTTTGAAAAATGAATAGATAGATTATAATCATCATCATCAGCAGCAGCATCCATAGTTTGACATAGACCTTCCCCAAATTTGCCAGTCCTTTCTGAATTTATCTAGCTCATCACGCCATCTTATTTTCTGTAGGCCACAATCTTACGATCTCTGGGGATCCACATTGATGTATAGCGGTTGTCTGCCATTCATACAACATGTCCAGCCCATTGCCATTTGAATTTTCTTATTGTATGATATCTCAGACTCATGTTTTTTCCTTATATACTGTATTCTTATATACCCTATGTTCTCTCCAAAAAGAAGGGTATACAACCAATGCATCTTCCCGATAGTCACCCATGGAGCTGAAACATACCACTAGATTGACTCTAAAACTGTGAACCATGCAATGTGCACTTGAGAGAATCATGCTGAATATCACATGGAGAGATCATAAGACAACAATAAATGATACTACAATATCATTGTGTATAGATAAGTGATATCATTATAAAACAACATATATTTTCTGATCACTATGCTCATTGAGACAAAAAGCAAAAGTTAATTGGTGAAATTTAATGTATTTTTAAGATGTTGCAACCATCCCTGATTAGTGTTGCCACTGTCCAAAGGGTACTTCTTCTATTCAAATAAATTATGTAATGATCTTTGAATAGTAGGGGTAATTAGCAGACAGATATAAGTTTGATATATAAAAATCTGGTCGGTCAAGTCCAAATGAGTCACTAAAGAATCAAAAAAAGTGTAGCAACTGTCCCTTACTTATTCTCACCAAAGGTGCCTCTAATGATCTAAAAATCATGAGCCACTTCTGTTCAGTACTTAAGATGGAGACTTAGATCCCTGTTCTAGTCCCAGACCATGCAAATATTTTGGTGCCAATATTGCTAACAAGTTATTCAGTAATTAAATACTCTATCAGAAAGTATAGAGTGTTTGACTTTATCATAAACACTTGATTGATGAAGCTCATCAACTTTAACAGGCTTGGGGAAAAAACTCTAATTCTAAGCTCAGAATATAAGTCATAAGAACAGATAATTGCGAGTAGCTGTTGGGAGATTTTTAATTATGTGAAAGCTGAGCTTGAAAAAGCACATTTTAAAGAATGCTTTATTAAAAATTTTATGATTAACAAATATGTTGATAAGTCATTAAAGGTATCATGATTAGTTAGGTTACAATAGCTGACATCAATTTTATAATGGTACAGAGCACTGACTTACTGTATATGCCAGTATATAAAAACTAAGATTTGAAGTAAGAAGAAAAAAATTCAAATATTACACTGCGTCAAATGCACTGATATTATGACTAGGGATCGAACTACTGAGGCTCAATATGGACATGGTACAGAGCACTTGGTGACATTTTTCAATAAGTACCATGTCAGATAACAAGGCAAAGATATCTTTTGACATCAGTTGTAGTATATTCTCTTCTACTTTGTACTGATATCACTCTCTATCTTTCTCTTTTGCTCCGTTGTATTCAATCTCTCTGTCTTCACAAGAGCAATTTCTCTTATATCATGCCGTTTATTGATCAGTATTATCTCATTTTTCTACTCAGAGAAAAAAAATTGTTTCTTCTATTTTTTGTTCACCTATTTTCCTGAGACACTTTTTACCATTTGTTTCTCTCTCCCTCACTTAAGTTATGCTTCTGATAACAGAAACTGTAAAACCGTTTATCAGTTCTGTTTTATAAACTATTTCATTTTACTCGTCATATTGACTTGCAAGAAAACCAAAATAAAACTGTGCAACCAAAGCAAAAGTTGGTGTGTGGGGGATTTTTTTTTGTTTTTGAGCAGTATTTTGTCAATAAAAGAATCATCACTTCAGCAGGAATTTTTACTTCTGGCATTTTATAAGGAATGCAGTTTTGTCTTTTGCATCACGGATCAGTTTCCTATTTTTTCTCACCTTCATTTCTAAAATCTTTTTTTAGAAGGATTTAAAAATCTCAGATCTAGAATTACTGAAATTAAAGGGTTTCTATTTACAATATGCTATTTGGAGGGTTCTCTAGTACAGTATATGAATGGTAAATAAATTCTTGGTATGTAGCACTGAAGTAAAAATGCCTTATGATTCAGTGTTCCCTAGGCTGCAATTTATTCGACACTTTTGAAATTATACAATTGTTCATGTGGCTCCCCAAAACCTGAAGTGCATCCTAACAAACATACTGTTAGAAACAGTCAACCAAAACATAGTCAACCTCAACATAGGTTTCTCCAGGTTTTAGTAGTTGGTCCAACTGGCTAGTGGACTGAAAGTTTGAACATATACTTTAGGTCTCATGGAGGGCTCAATTTACTATGTAAGTTCATGATAAATTGGCTACTTAGTTGGTGCCTAGCAGTTTTCACACTTACTTTTGAATATTCAAGCATTTTTAGTGATCACAGCTCAACAAGATGAGAAAAGTAAGTTGTTGATTGATCACCCCCTTTTCAGATTTTTTAATTGATTACCCCCAATATGGCATGCTACCAAATGGCATTGATTTTGTGATGGTTTCTTTTGAGTGACTAACCAAACCTGTTATTCATATTGATGTAAATTTTACAAATTAAATATGTATGTGGAATTACCAAATTTTATAAACTCATGAATTTGATCTTGGCATGTTTCTCACAATTCAAATTTTCAAAATTCAAAATAAGAGCCCTTTGTTGACCAAGAAACTAACCGGCTAACTAGAGAACATATGTGAAACTGTGGCTGACAGAAACTAAGATAGTGTGACAAAGTAGATAAATTCAGAAAGTACTAGCTCCGCAATGCCCATAATAAAGGGGTCTAGTAAATTTAATGGAAGGTTTATGTCTAATGATGGACACTAACAGGCCGCTGCTGTTGATGAATCTAAAAAAAAAAAAGATGACATTAGATGATACTGTGTCCAAGTTGTCTTAAATGCTGTTCAAATTGTATTCAAGATTTTCAGAGGAGTATTCGTATGAAAGTACTGCAATAAAAATTTGAACTCGGCTCATATTTTCATTTTTTTAAGTCACTAACAACTGTATCAAATCATGAATCAATTGCATAAAATTATGAATAAAATGAATATAACTTCTGCATTCTTCTATGGTATCATGAAATCAAAACCAAATATTCATGATGTTTAGATCTTTTTAAGCTTAGTTTGATCTTGTACTAGGCCATAGTTGTGGAGTCCTCAATGAGGATCAAGTCCACTACTTACTACACTAACAAATTGGTCTGAAAGATTTACTTGTTAACCATTATTCTATAATACTTACGTTGCTTACAATCCAAAAAATTGAACAAAATCATTCAGTTTGATGGAGGCAAACTTGAAAAGGCATGAACGGGTATGATTCATGAACACACACATACACAGAGTCAGTAGTGTTGGAGTAATTACTATATATATTATCAAGATGAAAATTAAGACAAAAGTAAAAATACAGGTTGAAGATGAACAGGATATTACATTCCTAGCTTAACCTTATAAGTTAATCTATAAAACAATCTTTTATTGATCTATAAAAGTCATAGTGGTTGGGATTCGGGTGAGTAGTGCTACCAGGCATACCTAGTGCCAAGTTAGACAGTCAAGTTATTTCATTGAAATTTTTTTCTCTCGATTCGAATTCAAGGGAAACTTGTCTGATATTATATTCAAATACCTCAATCAGTGTTAATGTATTCAGCCCAAGTTGGGATATACATGCACTTTATTGTCAAACTGTCAAAAAATTATTTTCATGCATCTATCTCTTAAAATTTCCTCTTATTGAGTGAAAGTGGAATTTAGAATAATGAATTTCCCAATGAGTGGATGTTTTCCACAGTTGATTCACTGTTATTTGGGAATGTTTTTCTTGTTATAACGTGATTGGTTAATATATTCATATGGTGAGAGTGTAGTGAGAAGGAGAGTGTGGCTTATAATCTGGCAAAAGCCTTATAGATTTGGTGAGATATGGATCTGAGATGAAATCTCTTCTGTTTCAAATGACACCTCTTTGTTAAGAGAAAGAAAATAGAGAGAAAAAAAAGAAAAATCCTGCTTGTTTTATAATTGATGTATTATACTTGATTACATGATAAAAAACCGCATTCTGACATAGAAAAAAAGGCTAATTGAATATATAGCATTTGTTTTTCACATTCCAACTTACGCTGCACATAAGTGGCAAGTGATTATTAATGAACTGCCAAACACCAGGCGGCAATAGATTTTTGTGCAGAAAGTCAAATTTCATATCCTTAATCAGTTTTATTGCCTTTTCATTGCTCTCGAGAGGTGAAAAATCTACAATCTAAACATTGTCAATAATTCAGAGGCAGATAACCTCTTTAGCTGCTGGTTACAAGAAATGTCTGCAAACTCATTTTTATATCTGCTTATGTATTTCTCTTATATTGATATGTACTATGCATGCTGGACTACAATACAAATGGTTTACAAGTGTATTTAAAGAACTATCACACTGCAACTTATCCAAGCCTCATAACTGTCATATCAAGCTTCAGTGAATAGCCCCCTAGTTATAATACAAGCGTATTGGATGCATTCTATTATTTTAAATATCCATCTTATAAGTCAGAATATATAGTGTGCCTATGTGTTCATTTATAAGATTATCTTGCTGCATATGTTTCTATCTATCTGTTTATGTACCAATCTATCTCTGTCTATCTATATGTCTATATGTGTATATGTCTATATATATATATATATATATATATATATATATATATATATATATATATATATATACATATGTAGCTAGATATACACACACACACACGTATATATATATATATATATATATATATATATATATATATATATATATATATATGTATGTATATATATATATATATATGTATGTATATATATATATATATATGTATGTATATATATATATATATATGTATATGTATGTATATATATATATATATATGTATGTATATATATATATATATATGTATATGTATGTATATATATATATATATATATATATATATGTATGTATATATATATATATATATGTATGTATATATATATATATATATGTATATGTATGTATATATATATATATATATATATGTATGTATATATATATATATATATGTATATGTATGTATATATATATATATATATATATATATGTATGTATATATATATATATATATATATATATATGTATGTATGTATATATATATATATATATATATATATATATATGTATATACATATATATATATATATGTATAACTTTTACACACTTGAACATAGGAATGATTTTCAATGTAATTGTGTGTACACTAATAAAGGGAGAAAGTAGGGTGAGGAATTAGTTTCAAAAGTGTAGACGTTTGTGAGTCTATATCTATAAGTCATATATTTGTAAGTAATTTTTTAAAAACATAAACATATGCTCTACTATACATAATTTCTTGACTTTGTCTCATCACTGGCCGATAACAATAGGTTAGAAGAGAAAATAAGTATCATGCATACAAGCATCAATAGCCCCAAAAGATTATCATACTCAGTTAGAGCTTAACAACAGAAAAGTGGGAACACACATACACATACACACACACATATATATAGAGAGAAGTAGATAGCTAGATAGCAATTATATGTATATGTGAATAGATTGGTTGGTTTTGCTAACAAAGATTGTTTTGATGTTTTTCCACAGCATTAGAACCATAGGCAGCTGGGCCCAAGGCTAACCCTACCATTTAAACCAAGGGTCCACATCCTATAGTCCTCTGAAGTATCCATGGATTGGAGCAGAACTCCAAAATTGTAAGTTTGACTGGAGTGTCCCCACTCCTGGCATGTTTGAGCCTGCTATGGGGATCTGCCAACCCTTTGTAGGACTACAAGGCTGACCTGTGGTGAAACCACAGGACGATATCATCCTGTAGTCAGTAGTCTTCCTCAGAGGATCAAATTGACAGATTAATAGCCTGAGCTTATTTGAGCCCAGGTTAAAATCACACCCATGGTAAAAAACCCTAAAAATATGTATGCTCATTGTTTTAGCCTAGTATATATCCAAGCTTCCTCTTCTTAGCCACCCATTTAAAGCCAATAATAACCTCTCCCTTATACGTATAGTAAGTATATACACAAAATTATATAGTTACATATGTATATATATGTGCAAGGTTACCAGCAGGAAAGATGAAAATCAGTAAGGCACGAGCAGCAGAAAACTGTTACTTCCATAGTCAACCTTGACAGTATATATATATATATATATATATATATATATATATATATAAACCCCCACCCCCACATCTTTTATCAGGACCCCCCTCCCTCAGTCAATTACTTTTTGAGTGTATGACTCAACTTTTTCATCCCTCTCTAGCAGGAGAACTTGGTTGAACTAATTGTGTTCATAAATAGTTTCAACATCATCACCATCATCATTATCATCATTATCACCAACCATTTAGTGTCTGTTGTTGGACATAGACGTCAAGATTTGCCAGCCCTCTCTATCAATATCATCACAGAGCCAATACTTTTCGAACTTGTATAGATTATCATGCCACCTTAGATTTTGCCAACCACATTTTTGCATATAACCTCTGGGGATCCATGTTGTAAGTTGTGATGTGAAGCATTTGTCTACCATTTTTGCATCATGATCAGCTCATTACCATTGGAGTTTTCTAATGATTTCTATATACTGTGCTGTCTTGTGATTTCTCCAGGTGATGTAAAGCATGAGCCTCTCCTATGCATGATTTTTGCCTGTGCACGTTGCATGGTTCTCAGTTTGGAAGTCAATTTTTGATTAGGTTCCATGTCTCAGTTCCATAGGTGATCTTCGGGAAGACTCATTGGTCATATAGCCTTCTTTTAAAGGACTAATGGGATTTTCTTGTTCTTGAAGATTGATTTGCTCTACCAAAAACTCGCCAGCCTAGGGTGACTCTTTGCTTGATTTCATCTTTCAAGGATTTTGTGGAGATTTACTGTCAGGTAGTTGTAGTGATCTACTTTCTTCAGCTACACATTTTCAATTTTGATCATTGTGTCCTTGTTCTCAACATGTTTGTTGTACATGACATTTGTTTGACTGAAGTTCATGAGGAGACCAACTTTCTTGCTTGCGATGACTGCTGTTGTGTACCTTCTTTTATCTTCTTTTCATTTCTATTGGATGGTTTCGTTTAGTTCCTTTGCTTTGATCTTTTCTCTTGTTGTTATTATTGGTCTAGGTTTTTTTGCATTTTTACATGAGATTCTTTATTTCTCCTAAAAGTTTACTGATGGTTTGTTTGATTTGCAACATATAGGCGACTTCAATTAGAGTGATTGTTATTCTCTTGTTCAGCTCGTTGATGTCCTCTTTCTCTTCTGGTTCAGTGGGAAGTTCATATCTGTTTTTCAATTTTTCAATTTGAGCTTGAAGGATTGAGTGAGTTCTTTTTGTATACTGTATGGTTGTGGTTTGTGGCCCCTATTACGTTGACTTGATGTAAAACTTGAATATTTTGTACAGTGTTGCTTTTGTCTTCTAGGATGTAGTTGATGTTGTTTTTGGTTTTGTGATTGGGGTTCCTCCAAGTCAATTTTCTATTGGGTTTCTTTTTGAAAAGGTGTTCATGATTTTGAACTCGATCAATGTTGTAAAGTCAACAAAATCTTCACCTCTTTCATTCTGTATTTTGAATCCAAATTTTCCGATGAAACTTACATTTTCATTTCCTACCTGAACATTAGTTAGGAAGTTAGTTAGAAGTTAGAAAATAACATTGATGATACTACTGATAATTATGATAGAATATGAAACACAATTAAGATTGATTACAATTTTTTTTTGTTGCATTCGAGAGTAGGCTGCTTACAGAGTGATCAATGGGTTATTTATGTTAATAATTTGAATTGTGAAGCTGAAAACTTACCCCTCATGAAGAAATGAATATTCTGCCAAAGGTTCAAATACAATAGTTGCTGACATTGTTCATAGTTAAAATAGTTTATCCAAGTTCAATTGTATCTGCTAATTTCAGAGATTTCAACATTTTGTTTATTAGGAATGATTAATATAGAAGAGAAAATTGATCTCTGTCAAAGAATTGGAAAAATAAATGATAATATTCAGATGATTAAAACTTTGTCTACCAAGTAGTTGCATTTTTTTTTTTGCTAGCATCCTTGGGAATAGCATAATCCTAAATTTCCCTGCACTCATATCACTAGATGAGTCTTGTTATTGGTAGACAGTGATGCAACAAAGAAATAGATTGAATCTAATTCACAAGCAAACCTCAACCCTAAACATGACTGGTGTAATTTTTTGTGTTTGTGCTTACCATCTTTTCCTACAAGTTTGCGTGTACATATATAATCTTGTGTGTATATACAACCATGCATAATCATTTCAGTGTGTTCAAGTAGAGGTATTCATATGTGGAGGCAAAGAATAAGAAATAACTCATCAAATGTTCTTTGTAAGTTTAGCAAATTTATTTTGACAAACAAGTCCAGTCAAATGTGAATATTTCGATCTGTTATACTCATGTTGAAGAGGACTGAGATAATACAGCTACTTGTTTGTAAATCTTGACAGAAAACAACAAGGAATACGTCCCAATGCCGCAAATCAAGCACATGACAAAAATATCAAACAGACAGATAATTGAAAGGCAGGAAAGAGACATTAAAAGAAAGTTAAAATAATAGGAAAACAAGAAAAAGAAGAAACGTTCCTCAAATCTGGCTAACACTTACAGAATATACATTGAAAGTAACTTTCTTTTCCCCAAATAGTTACTCTCCAATCTATTTCTTGTACAACATTTTCATGAAGAAACATCCCTGTATTTTTGTTGTTTTCTCACAGATATACAATATATATATATATATATATATATATATATATATATATATATATAATGCATAAATATATATTCACACACACACATAGATACATATATTTCCCATTTCTGTCCATGAAGACCATTTTGCATTTACCTCAGCCATTTTTTATCAGCCAACTTTTCTATGTGAACCTTCCATTTTGAGTATTGTCTTTTCCTACTATGTTTGCTGGTCCACAGGCACCAATCAGTTGGCTTTTTGCTCCATCTGTTATCAAGTGTCTGATCCATCTCCATTTTTGTTGCCTGATTATTTGTATAATATCCTTCTCTCTAGTCTTCTTCCTGATGTCGATTTTTTTTTCTATCTATTAGAGTTATCCTTAGCATTGCTCTTTCCTTGGCTCTTTGTGCAATTCTAAGTTGTATGCTGTAGACCTGTTAAAATGCGGCTCTCTTGTCTATAGCAAGGCACTGTGAGACCAGCCTGTTACGCCATGGTATATATTCTGCAATGTAACTTGGGTATTATATTTTTTTACTTGTTTTTCTCTTCCATCTATTTTCTTAACTACTTTGAGTCACAATAACTCTCTTTCTTTTCAAATGAATGAGAACCTCATTTTAAAATTCTATACTAACTTAATTTTGATGTCCTGTAAGTAAATTTTTTTTCTCTGCAACTTATATTCTCATTCTGACTCATTCACTCTAATCTTTAATTTTTATGCTAATGAGCCTAATCTATGCATGACCTATGTTGGAACCACAGATCTCTTGATTTAAAAAAAAAATAAAAGATTGTAATATATTATATCCTCTTATCGCTGCAAATTTAAAAGCAGAGCGCAAAGACTAATAAAAAAATCTAAGACGCAAACATTAAAGCTGATACGGTTTTGGCTTGTGCTTAGTAACTTTTGGTTTTGAATTTACCTAAGATCCTAATTCTGTATATTTGTTGGTTTGTTACCTTTTTTTTTTACAAGTTCTATGCTGATAATTATAGTAGTAATGAAGAATAATGATAATGGCCATCTTTCATTTTATGTTGGTAAATTTGGAAAATATAAATTAGGATAAGCTACTCACACTTGGTGCATTACAACCGATTGCTTGCAGTCCACATCTGTCCTACAATATATTAATTCAAGAAGATTAGAGTTGGGGTTATATATCAATTGAGAATGGCACTACTTTTTTTTTTAATCCACCAATTTAGATTGAAAGATTGACATAATGATCATAATTTATGGTGATGATAATGAACAGAACTCTCATTTTTTCCTGAAACTTAAATATAACAAGTTATTAACAAATTATTGCCATAACGGCCACTCCTTAACAATTGTAGAGTTTGTTAATTTACAGTGCAGTCCTAAATTATTCAACACCTGCAGTTGAAATGTGCGAGAAACGCGATCAGATATATAAGTTAACACCTCTGCTTTACACATTACATTGCACTTAATGTTTTTTTCTCATGGTACATTATCAAATTACCAACAATTTTTTCATTTTCATACATATGTCAACACATGTGCCTGCACATATGTGCACTTATCATAAAATACATACACAAAAATATATATCTTTATATATATGTATTTATATATGTATGTGTGTGTGTGTGTGCGTGTTTATCAATAGTGTAAATGCTTTTCATTTCTTCCCCTCTCTCCTCTGTTCCGGCACTCACCTCCTCCCTGACTTGATCCTGGCCTGAAACATCACCCCAGTCACCTTTCAGAATAATCCACTTCACTTAATTTTTTTACACATTTAGCAATCAACATTCAATAACGTTTGTAGGAAAAGAAGAAAGAAGGGGTGATGGAAAAATGTGAGCTCCTCCCTCATCTACATTTCAAAGCTTCGGAAAAGGGGAGAAGTGAGACTGGTTAGAGGAGGAATGAAGACCCGAAGATGTCCGGAAGTGTGAGGGAGCAGTGCCTAGGGTGGGGAATAAGAAAGAAAAGGAGATAATAGGAAGAGTTTTTATGAGAGGTAAGTGAAGAGAAAGATATTGGAACAGAGAAGGGGAAAAAAATAGAGGGCACGAGGGGGAGATTAAAGACTAAAAGGAAGGAACTTGTACATTGTACACCACAGTGATCCCACTGGATAAAAAAATATAATCATTGCATTATCCATACTGAGTGGCTATGTCAAGGTTTTTTTCTGCATCATGTGTGTGTGCATTGGGTGGGGAACAACTAAAATAGCCATTTAGTTTAGGCTTCCATCATCACATCATTATTTCTGTTAGGTGTTGGTTCTGGTTCTCCTATGAGCCGATGACATAGAGACTAAGAATAACTCATGTAATACATGGTATTGTTATTTATTAGCTTTGTGTGTGTGTTTGTATGTGTAGTTGCTGAGTTCAGAAGTCTTGGAAGTGGCTTTCTTTTGAGTTAAGTGATAAATCAGATTGTCAGAAATTTGGTGTACAAATTGGTAGAATTCCATGAACAATTTAATTAACTGTCAACCATTTATATTTGATAAAACAATCTGCCAATTTAAGAAGTAAAAAGTAGTACTTCAGAGTACAAATTACAGAAGAGTATCATCATATACATCCAGAATATAGACAATATTGCTGATAGGTCATAGTGTACACATTTGTATACATGTGTGTGTATATGTATGTTTATATGATGCATACGTGCATGTATGAACACGTGCGGATTTCAAGAGAGAAATATGTTTACTAAATTAGTTTACTCTGGGACAGGATTACATGGTATGTGAAAGATTGTGTTGCACCAGTTTTCTAAAGAGAGCCTGCCTTGAAAATTAGCAGTAGAAATTTTATCTGGGACCTAAAAGTCATCATCATCATCATCAGTCTTTCAATGTCCGTCATTGGACATAGACCTTCCCCAGGATTCGCCACACTTCTCTATCATGGGTGTTGCGGAGCCAGTACTTTCTGAATTTGTCTAGCTTGTCTCTCCATCTAATATTCTGCCGGCCTCGGTTGTGCATGTGATCTCGGGGGATCCATGTCATGAGTCGCGATGTCCATGAGCTTATATCTAAAATCTTTTGCAAATGCATTATCATAGTTCAAAATTTAAAGCATTTCAAGAGAATATTGGTAATTATTTGTCTCTTTCTCCCTCATCTATAGGTACGAATACTTATTTTGATAAATGTATGTGCATATTTGAGCATATGTGTACAAGTATAAGTACATGTGTGGTGTGTAAATTAGGAGATATCTGTGTGAAATAAAAATATAGAAAAGAGTCTTCTCAATGAACATAACTGATTATCAAATGAAAGGAAAGAGATAAATCCTTAGATAAATTCAAAGCAGCCAGATAAAAGTAATTAAAGCAAAGAGAAGAATTTTTACATATTACATGATTATCTGGTAAGATATCTCTTTCATCCCATTATGTTAATTAGCAGTTCTCTTCTCAGATTTTGATGAAAAAAACTTGTTTATCTTACTTTCCTGCTACGTTTTCTCAATTGAGTTAATCTCATAAGACAAAGTTATTGCTTTGAACAAATAGTGTCTTACAAAATTTGCACAAGTTTTGTTTGAAGATTAAACCATACATCACTTCAACCATTGACGCTTGTTTTGAACTTAAGAAATCCTCTATGCTTATTGCAAAATGGTGAAAATTGGTAACATTTGAGAGTTATCATCGAACAACTGTAGCCACCTTCTGCTATTAATGCAATGCCTCAGATTCACCCAAAGCCTGAGAATAATATTTACTTTGATTATGATTGAATTTTGAGTACAAAAATAGTGTTCAAAATGTTCCAGCACTTCTGGTCATACAGTTCTGTCTTCAGGCTGAAAAATTGGCATTAGTACTCTATTTCTCCAGAATGTAGATGTTTCTACATGTTTTTTACACTATTTTTTCATGTTTTGTAGTGGAAAACGCCAATGATATCATAAATAGATTTTATTCTGACTATATTTATTTTCCAATGGAATTTTTTTTTTTTTTCACTTTACTTCAAATTTCGACACTACAATTATTCAGTTACTGACTGTGATGGCAAGTCAGATTTATCCATTTTTTGGTCATTTTTTTTTTCATGGCTGAATTTTGGTTTGAGGAATTATTAGTTCACACTGATATATTTGCCTGTTCTTTCCTGATCAAAAGCTCCCAAATGGTGTTCAATTTTATGCTAGGTCCATTGAGGAGGTTATCAGAGCCTAGCTTGTGTGCTGATTCTTTCAATAACCTTACCCTCGAATGTTGCTCAGTATCAACCATTCTGACTTCATTCCATAGGAGTTGAATAAAGGGATCAGTTTGAAATTGAAAAAAAAATATCAAATTTGACTGGAACCTGAATAACGTTGAAAGGTACTATAGCTGAAATGTTGTGATTATAGCAACTTAGATGGGGCTAGCAGGTTGAATAAATCAATTGATATTAATCCTATTTCTAGCATCGTCATTTAATATCTTTTTAGCTTTTTTCAAATACAAATTTTGTGGAAGCATTTATTATCTTTTTATCGGTATTTAAAAAAAAAGGACATGGCAGAATTCTTTAACAAAATAACGAATGATAAAGTCCTTCAAAACTTTGAACTGTGACTTTCAACTAGAAATCCCTGTCTGATTCAGATCAGTACTGCTAGGTCTTGTTTTTGTTTTTTTTGTTTTTTTTTTCATTTTTCTGTATTTCCCTTATTTATTTTCCTAAAATTTGACACTAAGGTCTGTGGGTAATGATCTCTTTCTGTCTTTCTTCATCCCCTCTCCTTCTTCCTCTCTCTCTGAAGCACACACCTAGAGAAATTTGCAAGATTAAAACTCTAAATTTCTAATTGTATATCCAATTTAACTGTAATAATACCACTAACCTGTAACTTTGAAAGAAAAAAAAAAGAAGAAAATTTATCCAGAGCCATGACAAAGTGACCCCCTCCCACCCGCAGAGGTGACCATGAAGACAACAAACAGATAAACATCTACAGAAAGCTAATAAAATTGCAAGGCTCCCAGAGAGAGATAGCTGGATATAGTTAAAGGACATGGCAGAATTCTTCAACAAAATAATGAACGGTCAAGTTCTTCAAAACTTTGAACTGTGACTGTTAAAAAAAAGACTGAGCTCCGAATAATGTTTGATAATACCTTTGAAAATTTTACTTGCATTCTGTTATTATTGTAATGACTCAGAGTTGGCCAAAGTCTGAGAATAACATTTACTTTGATTATAGTTGAATTCTGAGTACAAAAATAATGCTTAAAATTTTCAGTTGGCTTTACATGTACACATTTGAAATTTGGTCTGTTACCAGTGTATTTGCACTGGGATAGAGATGACTGGATATAATCTAATGTTGCAGACATTAGATAGATTAAAATAGCTGATAGAAGAGAAGTGAAAAGTGATGGATCAATCAGAGTAAATGCAGGTATCATTTGCTACAAAGATGTACACACTTATTTTAAAACTGAAAATTATATCAAAAGTTATTTGTTTGTTTTTATGGTGATAGGCTCCAGCACTGCAAAAACTAACATTATGAACAAACAAACAATTTGTCAAAATTTCTGAATTCAGGTTATATATTATCTACAATCACAGAATTATTTTTTTGTCAATAGCATGAGTCATTCATTCAGGGTCTGCACGATGAATTTCAGAAGGTGGTACAAAGCTTTTTCTGTAGTCCTTATTACACATACTAAACAAAAAACCATCATCCTTTGGCCAGAAAAACTCTCAAGCAATGCATCAAGTGTATCCCTTCCTCCAATAAGACTTGCTTGTTTTGATACGCAATGTTGCTAAAATGAAGTAATTTTGTTCCAGAAAATGATGACCATTCCTACAGGCCAGGAAACCAGACGCCTGTTGAGCGTAAGGAGGAATTAGCTAAGGAGAAAATTAAACTGAAAAAGGTAAGTTGAAGGACTAATGTAGAATTATCTATGTTTTTCTTTTACTATTGCTTCTGTGTTGCAAAAAAAGCTTTGAAAAAAAAAGTTTAGATTTTATGTTTCATGATGTCCCAGGCATCTGTTAGTGAGTTGTTGAAATGTCAATACACAATATTCTGAAAGATTTTCATGAACAGATTTTCATGCCTTTTTTTGATTGACTGTCACAGTTTTTATTTATTCTATATCTTATTTTTCTTTGTTAAAATAAGAGTTGTCAATCCAAGTTGAATAATTCACTTGAAGCTTCTAACCTTTCTTACTGGAGGAGCATTGTATAATTCCAAATTTAGATTTCTGATTCTTGTTTAGAACATTTAGTTTAGGAGGGAAAAAGAGGTCCATGTTCATAAGGTGGGGTTTTTTTGGACACCTATTTTTTTCTTGATTTTTGATGTGTCTATTTTAAGAACATACCAGGTAACATGCTGAAAGAAATGTCATTTGGGGTTCATTTTTAACTGTATTACAATATTATAGATTCTTCAGTATCCCAAATCCAAGGGTCTGTCTATGATCTTAATTGTCTCTTCAGGATGCTTACTAGTTTGAAAAGGAGCTTTTTTATGTCTTATGACTTACAAAATATACATAAAAACTGTGCTGCTATTCTTTGTCTGATTTGGACACATTCTATTACATCTGATGCCTGCAAAGCAGATTATGTATAAATGTTTATTTATGCACGTAATTATAATTACACCATTATGTATGAGAAGGACCAGCAATATCTTCAATAGTGTGGTTTTGAATTGTGCGGATTTTAATTTAGTAAGGTTAAGGTATTGCTGAATAGCCAAGTGAAACTATATACAAACTGGAATAAAAAATTTAGATTATAATAAGACTTTGAATACGGGGGGGGGGGGGTTGATGTTATGAACAGTGTGGACAAATTCTGGAACAAATTGACATCATCATTCAAGATATTACTGTTTATATGTCTGTTTGCATACACACTTATACATAGCATTTATCAAGTTAAAAGACAATCATTTTTAACAAATTCTAAAATATTTCTAGATAAAAAAAGTCAATTTTCAATACATTTAGTTTTGATAATAAGCTACCAATTTTAAAATTTCCAAGTGGAGCCTTACTAGATGACATTATTAAATAGAAAATCATATGCTGAAATAATCATTAAAAATCATAATGAGGGATATAATTTTGCTAATTCTTGTTTTTTTTTTCAGGGTTTTAAATATTTTTAAAAAATTAATTTTGTTTGTTAATAATTCCATTTAATTGGGTACTGTTGAAGGACAAATCATTCATTAATGAAGCTGGATGAGACCAGTAAAATATGACGAAGTTCACCAAGTAATTATTTGGTTCTGAATGATCTACTCAATGATGCACTCCTGACAGAATGATTCTTACTTATTTATTCACTCGGTTTATGTGTGTGAGTGTATTGCTATCATATGCAGGTATTACCCTCACTTTCCAAAAGTAGTGTTCCTGTAAAAAGTCGAAATAGCCAGAAGCTAAATAACAATTACCGTTATATGGCAAAATTTTCTCTTTGTTCTCAAACCCCCAAAATAGTAATGATAGCATGTTAGGCTGAGTTATTGGAGGTTAGGGTGGTGGGTGATACTGGGGACTAGGATGCAGGGGGAAAGAGGAAGGGTGTGCACTGCTTCTATAATGGCTTGCTGCAATACAAACATTTGCGTGGAGTGAACTTTTGATAAGTGAGGGATACCTGTATAAAACATATACCAAATAAAAATATTGATATTTATTGTGTAGTTTGATCCAGTTCAGGGTTACTGTTATAAAGCATCAGTGAGGATTGAATTCACAACATAAGCAATGATCTCTACCAGGTATCCATGATTAAAAATGAAACTATGTTTTCTTTGTGCCAAACCAGATGAAATATCTTTCCTAAAATAATGTCTCTACAATTATCTTATTCTGTAGGGCTTCAACTGTCCAATCTAATGATATGCGTAGTCAGCAAAATGAGAACACTCCTGTATATATTTGTAAATATTTCTGCCTCTGACTGCAGATTAGAGAGATGGATGGTTTAAGCGCGCTATTTCAAACTCCTGGTTGCCAAGAGTGCAGATTGCTCATTCGGTAGTGTAGAGTCACGTTAAAACTGCTTCCTGGTGGACGTGGGTCTAGTCCAGTACAGCACTCATTTCCTTATTCAATTACATGGCCGGCTGTCTGATTTGCTACTTGGTTATTTCCAGTGCGGGACAAAATACGTCTCCTAAATTAATGTTTCTATAATTATCAAATTCTATCGGACATAAGCTGTCCAATCTAATCATACACACACATGCATATATATATATATATATATATATATATATATAGATATATATTAATGCATGCATGGTTGAAAACGACTGACGAAGAACATCTTACTAATTTTTAATTAGGTTTTTGAAAGAAACTTTAGAAAAATTAACAAGATGTTCATCATTTTCAACCAGAAATATATTTGTCATATATATCTATCTATCTATATATCTATCTCTCTCTCTCTCTATATATATATATATATATATATATATATATCTTAAACCCCTGAAACAGTTCCGTGGTAAAACAATGACGGACAAATACATACAAGCACATAGACGCTTAATGTGACTCCTCTCATATACTTACAGGTGTGAGTATGCATATTAACGCATTTATTTATGATTTGATATATATATATATATATATATATATATATATATATATATATATATACATATATATATATATGACCAAGGATGTCATGTAGAAGTCTTTAATCTAGAAGAATGTGTCAGTTCCAGCTACATAGCAATTTCTAAAAAAAAAATATGTAATAGATTCCTCCTAGTGTGTATTTATATCTTAGTTAGATGTGTATGTATTTGCTTCTCGTGATACATTACAGCTTCAGTCTATCGTTTACCAATAATTTTTCTCTCTTCTCCACACACTGAATATATCTGAGGATTCACTTTCTAGATATCTCTACCTTGAGTTGTCATTTTTTTGATATTCTTTTAATGTTTTATTGTCTTTGGTGCTTTTGTATTTTGCCCTTATTTTCTCTGTCTTATACTTCTAAGATTCAGTTCGATTTCATAGGAATAAACAAGATGATGTAAATTCTAAGGGACGTTTTTTCATCTGCAAATAATATTCCAGAATCCTTATGTTTTTGGAACTTGCGGTTTTTAAGTCTGTATGCGAAGAGAATGTGGAGGCAAAGTGAAATGTGTAGTGAAGCATGGAACACTTGTCAAGGGTTCTAAAAGGTGGAATGCTTATAGCAAGTGACAGCGTACTCTGACCCATATACAAATTGTGTCTGACATTGTGCTGTGTGAAAGACACATACACAGACAGCTAAATAGATTACGGGCCAAATATACTCAACTACCTTTTATAGTGTATTTGATATATGCCACCATTGTGACAATCAATCATAAAATAACGTGCATGAATCTAGGCAAAGAAGCATGTGTACTCTTTTTCCTATTCATCTGTATAAATATCAATGTTAGTATATGTGCATATATAATTGTGTGAGTGCGTTTGTGTGCATATATATGAGAATTTACTTTTGTCGAAATATTTGTTCAATGAATTGATTTCTTCATAAGTATTCTTGGTTTTTTATTCATTTGCATACAGTCCCATGTGTATATGCATATATCTTTTCCTTCCTCATTGCTATTATCTTTCTCTCATACATATGAATATACATATATATATGAATGATGTGTGCGTATAAATACATAATCTGTATATATATATATATATATATATATATATATATTGAATCAGCGTAGCCCCACAAATGGCCCCACCGACCAGCCAAGTGGGCAATTAATTTTTCTCTTTGCTCATCTGTTTGTGTGTGTTTCTCCAGGGATCCTGGTCTCATTTTTGGGGCTACAACCTTGAAAGTTTGCATGAGTACACTACTGGGCACTATCTGGAAATATTTCTTTCCTTTCTTAAAAAGTGTTTTTTTGGTCTCTATGGTCATTTTGGATAAATGATGCCCAAACCTTGTGCTGGTATTTTTTTTAGATAAATGATGTCTTTGTTTTAGATGATTTTAGACGAATAGTTTTGGTACATGGGCAGGCTACAGTGATTCATTTATGCATGGTACGGATATATATATATATATATATATATATATATATATATATATATATATATATGTATAAATAGTAGATTGTGGATTTGCTACACAAACTAGCTTATGTTTCCGCCCTCTTAGGGCCTCATAAGGCGATATATTATTATATCATGTTATACTGCTAGCCTGATTTGTACCACATATACTGTATATATATATATGTATATATATATATATATATATATGTGTGATAGGGTAGCCGTTTCAACGAAGCGTTGCTCTTACCATTGAGCTAAACAGATGGTGGTAATGCAAAGGCCCAAGTAACTGATTCAACTCTTAATTCCCACCATTCACGGTCTATTTATGCTATATTTGTTTCTTTCAACACGACAGTTATGTTATTAAGAAATAGATTTATGATCTGACAGGATGATTATAAATTGCTTTATATTAAAAGTATATTTGAAAATATCTTCCATTATTACATGGTGAACATCTCATTTGGCCTAGACAACATAAATCGAATAGAAAAAAAAAAATTAAAGAAAATGGAGCTGCAACTGATAGGGTAGCCGCTTCAACATGATATTGCTCTTACCATTGAGCTAAACAGCCATTGGTATTTGGCCTTTACATTACTGGCAGCTGTTTAGCTCAGTGTTAAGAGATATACATATATAAAATATCTGTTTGTGTGAATGATGGTTTCTCGTTAGGCATCTCCACAACTATGGTCACTTTGAGTGCTTATGCAAAATTGAGTGTATCCCTCGTTTAAACAGAAACTGTGAATATCATAAGGTCCCTTCTTTTTATATATGATATATATAAGAGGTGCATCATCATGCTGTATATGAAGTTAGGAGTTAAATTCATGTATTGATTTTGCCCATTCATTCATATGTGTATTATTTGATAGAGATATTCCAATAAAAAGTATATATGATAAGGTAAATGGGTTTCAAATTAACACCATTTTGTGCATATTTTTTTGATATCTGTTCATGTATATTGCCACTTTTATCAGAAGCATTTAACCCTCTGAACTGTTACAACTATGATCCAGTGTATACACTTTTGATTTCAACAAAGGCAATCAGTATTTTTTTTTAATAAAAACTCAGTAAGCTTTTTACTGAATTTGATATCTTTGGTGTGGACATTTATTTCCTCTGTGCTCTGGTTGCAAAACATGTGTGGATGTGCACAGCTTAGATGAAATTATGCCCTTAGCCTTTAAAAGCTGATTGGTAAGTATAAAAAGAATAACATAGGTGTGATACAGTATTTATAGGTGGATATATCAAATGTGATTTACATATATATACATAATGCATATGTATATGTGTGTGTAAAACAATATCTTATTTATATAAGACTTTGCTTAATCTGCTTTACCAAAGATGAAAATTAAGCATGTATATGTACTTAGTATGTGAATATCACCATTGACCCACTCAAAAAAGCTGGAAAGGTCATCACTTGGAAACTGACCATTCTTTTCAACTTATGCCTCAAACAAACTAACGTGCTAGAAGATTGGAACACCGTTATTATACATGCTTATATACAAAACATGAAACCCAAAAGACCTCAACAACTACTCGCCAATGAGACTACTCAACATCATCTACAAACTCTTCACCAAAGTTATCACCAACTGAATCACCAAAATGCTAGATAAAAACCAACCACAGGAACAAGCTGGCTTCAGGGAGAACTACTCAATCATCTCCATTCAGTGAACCAACAAAATGAGAAAGCAGCGGAATATTGGATGCCACTTGCTGGCATTAAGAAGGCCTTTGACCCAGCAGAAATCTTCCTAATCATTTATGTTATAGTACAACAAGGTGAAGACCCCATATATGTCAGAATACTGCAACACCTTTACTGATACAACAATTCCTTCATCAGGCTACATACAGACTCTGTGGCCTTTTAACTAGGTAAAAGAGGGAGACAAGGTGATACCAACTCACCCAAAGTTTTTCACAACTGCATTAAGATGATCCTCCAAAACCTAGACTGGGAACACAAAGGAATCAGAATAGACGGCAAATACCGAAGTAAGCATAGATTTGCTGACAAGGGAGTTGGCCTCCACATGAACTTTAGCAAAAGAAATGTCATGTACTACAAGTATGTTGAGGATAAAGACACAACCATCAAATTTGAAAACACAGATCTGAAGAAAGTAGAGTACTAAGTCTACCTCGAACAACAAATCTTGATATCCATAAAAGAAAAAGAAATCAAGTGAAGAATCACACTAGGCCAGCTAGCTTTCAGTAGAGCCAGCTCAACTTTCAAGAAGAAGAAAATCTTAGTCCTAAGAAGAAGAGTATACAACCAATGTATCCTCCCAATAGTCACCTATAGAGCTGAAACATAGAACTTGACCAGAAGTCTGACCCGCAAACCGAGAACCGTGCAACGTGCACTTGAGAGAATCATGCTCTACCTCACATGGAGTGATCATAAGTCAACACAGAATGGCAGACAACTGCTATACATCATGACTCACAATATGAATCCCCAGAGATCATATGCGAAATTATGGTCGACAGAAAGTAAGTTGATGTGACAAGCTAAATTCAAAAAGTACTGACCCCACGCCACCCATGATAGAGAGGTTTAGCGATTCTTGGGGTGGGTATCTATGTACAATGACGAACACTAAAAGGCTGCTGCTGATGATGATTTTAGACAAAATAATTGTGTTTGTACATATATGTATGCTGCTTATATACATATATATGATACATGACTATATGTACATAACATATTTTACATACATTGAAATATTTCTCTATCTAAAAAAATGCTTGAATTCTCTCTTCAACTTCATCTTGCTTTTATTTGTCTGAAAATTCGCACTCTGTAAAATCCTGAAGACACACAGAGAATTTGCCATTCTCCACAATTTTAATGGCTGACTTGTAGACATTAGCCTTTTCAATCTTTCCTTGAAATTTGCAGCAGAGGAAAAACCTGAACAGGACGTTCATTTCCACACACACGCACAAAAAGATAAAAGGATAATATTTCACAAAATGGAAATTTCTGCGTGTGCTTCGTGATGACTTTTCAATATACATTTCATAAAAACGAAATGTCTGGATGAACCTAAATTATATTCTTTAGAAATATTTCTGGAATCAATTTGTGATACCATGTGAATGTAAGAAGTTTTAGCTCAGCAATGTTTAGTGCATCCAAGAATTTTTACTACTACTGATAACTTTATGAGTAGAGGAAAAAAATCTTTGGTATGTGTATTTATTCATATTTGCCTGTTTTGTACATAATATCTCCAAAAGTTCTCATTGTATTTTGATGGCATTTTGTCGAAGGGTTGGCCATGAGCTAAGTAAGGAATTGATCAAATTTTGAGACAAATCTTGGAATTGTTTTTTTTGATTGATTGATACTTTCTTTTATGTTTTTAGACATTAGTCCAAGTATGGATAATCAAAACTTAGGCAGATAACTTCCCTGCATCATAGCAATACATGAGCTGATTTTCATTCAGTTTTTAGTTACTATATGGTTTGGTAGATGTATGAACTCTCTGCAAGCTTTCTATCAATTCATTATCATTGTTATCTATTTTGGGAAGGATCTTGACTGACAAATAGACTTGTTCTCTTTAAATTAGCATCATCACTAGGAGATGAATTTCAAATTCCAGCCATGGATGCTGAGATCACTTAACACTGATACTCTTTGTGAAAAGCATGAATTCGATGTTCCTAATTTGAATTCCACTCGTATGCAACAATCTTAGGCAAGGAAGGATTTGAATGACTATGTGGAAAATCCACTTTTCTCCTGATTATCTGACACAAAAATGAAATCCTTGTTATTATGTGATATTCTCAACACTTGATTTTTTGCAGTATGATTTGCTCAGTCAAAAAATTGTGCTTATAATTGATTTTTGATTAATTTAACATAGTTTGATACATAAATTTGGGAAGTATATTTTTAACTGGAGATATTTGTAACATTGGTAATTAAAATATAAGTTCACATTGCTATCTGTAGTTGATATTTTAGTAAATTTATCAGTGATATTTGCTAATGTTGGTTGTTAGAGTCTTTGCTTCTTTTCAAAGTCAGTTAGTACTTAATGCTTTCGTTTATGGAAAATAATGATAAAACTGAGTTCATTGGAAGTTAGTTCAGTATTTTTCTGAAAGTCCCTGTTTCTTGCTTATTTTCCAAACAACTACTTGAATTCTAATTATTCATTTTGTTTTTGCCTTTTGTCAGTGATTTCTCCCTTGCTTAACATTTGTACATCACAGAAGATCAAAGCTATCAATGGTTTCCCTATTGAATGTTTGCTGAGTAATCTAATTCCACTCATCTTGAGATTTTCTCCTTTACTTTTGAACAGAAAGTGATTCATCAAGTCTTTCAGCTTTACAACAGCCTCAATGAAACCATCTTAGTAGGTAAATTGAATTCTCATCCAAATCAGATATAGTTGAATAATCAAATAGATCTCTCAAGTATAACAATTGTGGAAGGAGGTACAGGTGGCCTGATGGTGAGCAGTACGGAAAATGGAAACCTTAAACAGAGCTCAAACTCCAGCTGAGATAGTTGGGCAGACTGGGCTGTCCAGCCTTAGCTGGCAACCAATCTGGGATACTGACAACTGTGAATTCAAAACCAGTAAAGTCTTACTCCTGATCCTATGTTGTGAGAGGCTGACAATCGAGTAGGGAATGTGTTTCTGGAATTTATGATTAACAGGGCTTAACAAGCCGGAAGGGGATTATAATAAGATATTGAAGTAAAATAGTGGGAAAATAAAAAATAATGTGACTGCTGTCTCTATCCACCCACAACACCTCAAGTTCAAGTGTTATAAAAAAAATTTGAACTAACATTTCTGGTAAGAAGAGAACACATCAAAATGAAAACTGATTTTGTTCATAAAGAATTCATCTCTTTTGCCAGGAGTTTACTAAGTAAGATTCTGAGAATTTAAAGTAGAGATGTCTATGAAAATGTAATATCAAAGTTCATTCATCAGAATTTTTGGAAATAAATCTGAATGTTGTATTTGCAAATATTATTTCGATTGATAAATAGTTTTGCTTCAAATTCTTTAAAATCTGTGCTTATTTTACAACACTTGGAAGAGGCCTTGATTACCATTTGACTTTCTTTTGATTTAAACAATAATACATGTTTGATTTCCATGGACATTTTTTATAGTTTGTCTGCAACCATTATTTTCTCACCCAAAAAGTTCATATTCATTCTTGTACAAGGTGAGTTAGATTTCATCTTTGGAGGTAGTCTGTAGTCTACACATTGCTTTGTCCACTAGATAACTCAGTCTGTATGAGGGATAGGGGAGACAAATAAACAGACTGACAGACAGACAGATAGTGAATGAATTTGAGAAGAAGAGATAGTCTAAGAGAAGCTCTCTATTCTGCTGACATTCGAACCACCTCTCTTTGCCTTGGATTAGAAGACATTCCATGAAGAGTTTGCAAGTCTATCAAATGATTTCTTTCCTACTTGTAATCCTGTCAACGATTATCCTCGGTTATTATCTCATTTAGAAGGCATTAAATTTTCTCACTTGATGTTTGCACCTTATCTGAATGTCAGTATCAACAGACCAGTGGATACACTTTCAGTTTAGCTTTCATATTCATGTGTTAACCATTCCAAAGTTTATTGAAACTCCCAAAAATAGATTTTAGCTTTGGTCATGCGAGTCAAGTTGTCTCAGTCTTTAAAGGATATACATAAATATATAAATGAATTATATATATATATATAATCATACATATATTTTTATTTATTGTAATAAAATCCACTTGAAGACTCAATAAGCAATGGACTGGTCATGATGCAAGAATGGCAGAGAACCGGTGGACATCACAACTCACAACATGGATCCCCATAGATCACATATTAAACTGAGGCAGGTAGAATAGAAGATGCAGAGACAAGTTCAGAAAATATTGACTCCGCAATGCTCATGATGGGAAGGTCTGGTGAATCCTTAGGAAGTTCTATGTCCAATGACTGATGATGATGACGACCTTTAAAGACTGTCAGTTTTGAAATAAAAATTGGGAATGGGGATCTATTAACAATGTAGCTGCAATGCTGAATTGGATACGTGTTTTTCATCCATAGTATGGCTATTCAATCTCATTTTTCCTAAACACGAAAATCTATCTGAACATAATTACAAATGAAAAATCCTACCTCATCCCATTGAAAAATTGAAAAATCAAAAATTTAATTGAGCACATCCATTTATGAGGCTTATCACATTTTGGAATTACACTCTTCACATATATATATACATATGTGTGCATAAGTATATATGTGTATACTTAAAAATGTGTATGTATATATAATTATATATATATGTGTGTATATATATATATATGCCTTGTATTATACAGTAGTTCTTACTTACGCTATGTTGAAACAACTACCCTATCAGTTGCAGGTTTGATTCCTACAGCAGCCCCATTTTCTGTAATTGTTTATTCTATTTACATTATCTAGGCTAAGTGACATATTGCAATATGTTTATATTGTGGATGCATAGAGATCCGACAGAATGTGACAATGGGAAGGTGAAGAGAAAAACTCAAGAGATAAGTGTCACATCTCAAAATTTTTCAATCATCATTCCATGGCCATAGTTCAATGCATTTTTGGTTGATGGTGGATAAGACTTCTTTTACTTTTTTAAAGCAGTGATGTATGTGTGCTTGAACCATTTTTCAAATTGATTGTTGGTTGTTAGCCAATACCTTGCATGTTGGTGTTATAGTGTATTGTGTCTATGTTGTTCTGTTTTAAGTAATTAAAAAGACTAAATAGAAATAACACACCTACTTCCAACCTGCCCCAAATATACGAACACCTATCTTTTGAATGCTAGACACAACCTCTCCATCTTTATAATAGAGATAACAAAATCCGCCTTTCCTTGAGAATTGACCATTTTAGCCCTTCACTGCCTTTCTTATCTAAGACAAGCCAAACACTCACAGAGACGGGAAACGTACACTCCCTGACCCAACCTGCCATAAACCCATCTTATTTCAAACCAAATGATACCCTCATTTACACAGATACAAATAATTCCCCTCCCACTCCCATTAAACAACTAGACGCAGAAATATTCACATTCTCCTCTTTAGCATCAAACATGTAAACAGCATAGTTTTCTCTGTGAACTGCCACAAACAACTTCTCTAAAAAAAAGATGGCTGGCTCCATCAAAATGCATCAAACTATACCCATAGAATAATAAAAAAAGATTCTATCTCTTGAGTTGTTTGCTTGACCTTTCCTATTGTCATTTTCATCTACTTATTACGATATGTAAACCCACTAAAAAACTGTCCATTCAATCTTCTGAATACATGACCTTCCAACCTCCTGGTAAGCCTAATCAAAATCTTGTGGAACTTCTCACTGATTGTCGTACTTTCTACAGAAAAATTATTTTTCCTTCTTCCAAGAGTTAGTCATGAACACATTGTCCATCTGCTGACAGCAAACCAAGCTATATTGAACTATTAGAACATTTGTTCAATGACTTCTGGGCTACAATTAAGATGACATTCAAGTTCATCAATTTAGGTGAAAGGTCTATTAGTTGATTTGTTCCCTGACTTCTGGGTTATATTCAAAATGAAATTCAAGATCATCAATTTAGATAAAAGTAGAACTTACATGACATGAACAAGCCTTCTTTTTGCATCTTTGTAATTTCATCCTTTTCCTTTGAATTTTTTCTCAGATAATTCATTCAATGTTTTACAGTTTTTTCTAGGCCATCTGCTCTATGTAAATCATTAATGCCCATGTGCAAACAGCTTGTTTCTCTGTGCCGGTTAGAGAAAAAAATATAATAGGTGCTAATTTCTCCTTATCGATTGTAGACATGCTTGCCAATAATGCTACTCAATTCTTCAAAGCTGAGTGATTGTTGGATAAAAAAGTATGTTATTCCTCCTCTTCAACTCTGGGAATATAATCAGTGGTCATTTCTGCTTTTTATGTTTTAATTATTACGGAAATGGTGGCTATATCTTCCAACACATCTGTCATATTGCTTTTTTTTTTTCTTATCAACTATGGATTCCTTACCAGTTGAAGTTTTGAAAATGACAGACTGAACCGAATTTAAAACAACTGAAGATCACTTACAACTCTTTATTCTTTTCATTACATTGGCTGGACACATGCGCTTTCTTTCATCCATCAAAAAATATAGCACCCATTCACTCAGAACATAAACAAAGGCTGCCCTATTTGAAGTCCATAAGTACTTGCTAGTTGAAGAAGAATTTCTCAGTACAAAATTATTGATATTTTTTTGCTAGTAAAATGAATTTCAACACAAAATACATCTAGGTAAATCAAGATGAAGGCACAAGGGAAATTCAAAAGATTCTTGGCCTCACCCTGAATCAAGGAGTTTAACCAAGATTTTGGAGCATGACTGTATGCTAGAAAACCTATATAACTGTACTCAAAATCTGAAATTTTTTCCTACATTTCTTTGGAGGTGGCACTCTTTGAAAGTTAAAATATGTGACTAAAACCCAAAAATTGTCAAGAAAGAAGCCACAGCTGTGATGAAGTATCTGCAAAAAAAGGGTGTGACCCCCCCCCCCCCAGGAAATCCATGAAGACATGGTCAATACACTTTGGACTTCTTTTGCTATTTAACCATGAAGTAAGTTGCTGATTTCAAGCAAGGCAGGGGAAGCACTGTAGGTAACCCATGTTTGGGACGACCAAAATCATCAATCACAGACAATCAGGTGGTGGCCCTTCGCTGCATGGTCATAAATGATAGACGTTTGACTGTCCAACGCATAACAGACACCATGGACATTGGTGTTGGTAAAGTTCACATTGTTTTGACAGGCATCTTGGGGAAGACAAAGTTGTCTGCAAAGTAGATGCCCCAAATGTTGACACCAAAGCAAAACCTGAAGAGACTGTGAAATTTGAGGACACACTTGGCTCATTTTCAGACTGATCTAGCCAATTTCTTCAAGAGATCTATGACCTACGTTGAGTTTTGGGCTTACCACTTTAACCCTGAATCAAAGAATCAAAGGAAACATGCTTGGTCTCCATCTCCCAAAAAGTTTAACAAGTTGTAAACAAGCTGATGCCCTCTGTGTTTTGGGATTCTGGGGGAATACACATCATTGACAACTTGCAAAAGGGTCAAACCATTGATGTAGCCTATTATGCATCAGAACTGCGATGATTGAAAGATGCAGTCAAAGGGAAATGGAGAGAAAAGCTTTGAGCTGGCATGCTGCTGCTCTGGGACAATGTGCCAGAACAGGTAGCAAGTGGCTAACTGTTGCCCCATGCACTTAACTTGCCAGACCTGGCTCCATTTGATTCCTACCTGTTTCCCAAACTTGAATTCCCTACTTGTGATCCCCATTTTCGAAGTGATGATTGAGTCATTCATGCTGCTGAGGGTATTCTGGAAGAGCAAGATATGACCATCTTTCATGAAGGGATAGCAGTACTTGAACATCAGTGGACCAAATGCATTGAAGTTAAGGGAGACTTTGTTGAAAAATAATGCAAGAACAATCTTCCTTCTGTGAGATTTTTTGAACTTTTTGAAGTGTCCGCATGAATAGTAGTCACAAATGTATAACAATGCTTTACAATAGCTCATATGATTAAGAAAATGATAAAATTTAGTCAGCCCTCCAATTTTGCAGGATGTCAAGGTGCAGAACCAGTGAAATTGGTGAACCGACTCTAATCAGTTTTGATTAAGGAAAAAGAAGAAAAATGACTTGATTTAATCAGCTGGTACAGTTTAAAAGTTGAAGAGACGGGGGTCATAGAATCTATATATATATAAATATATATATATATAAATATATATAAATATATATATATATATAAATATATATATATATATATATATATATATATATATATATATACTTGAATTGGTTTGATTATTATAGGAATCCACTTTGTCAACCAGTTTATCACCATTACCACCACTCGATTTTGTGTATGAGAAAATTATACAATCTTGGATATTGATATTTTTTTACCTTCAAACCTTTCACTACTACAGAGCCTATTAAAATTAGACAATTAACTTGCCAATTTTTCAGCAGTTATGCTCTGAGAAACAAGAAACACCATCTTGGATTCATTTTGCTTGAATTTCATATGAAATTAACATGATTTAGTTCACTCAAATAAAAAAAAAACTCATCTTCAATCATATGATACTGTTACTGTGGCTGTAATAGTCCCTTTGAAAACTAGCAAAAATCTTTCAAGTTTTTTTGTATCATTTAAATGTTACCAGCTCAGAACATGATAGATAGAAAATCATTAGGTAGATGTACAGTCAATGGAATGATCACGCAGCGTGAAACAAGGATTATCAGTTGCATCTTATGATTTCCTAAACAATGAAGAATTTTTTTATTGAATTGTGTGATCCAGTACAGAAGCCTCATGATAAATTCACTAAAACATAGAGAGCTACGATAGTACACAGTAGTGAATAAATGTTTTTGTTTTGTCAATTAGTATTTTGTTCCTCTCAAACTGTATCATGAGCTATAAAATGACAACTCATTTCTGGTGCATGATATCTAGAGAAACCACTATTCCCAATTTAATGAACTTAAGCACTTAAATGATTTTTGGAATATAGCAATAATAACTGTTTTGTTTTTTTCTTTTGAGGGATGGGTGGGGACTTTTTGTTTTGTTGAATGTCTAATTTTTGCAATTCAAATCTACAATAAAATCTTCCCAACGTCCAAATTGAATTATCAGTTGATTGATTACAATTTACGAATAACATTGTAGAGAGAACAACATTTTTTGTTTAAATCAGATTTCAGCTTACTTCCAGACAATGCATGCCTAATATCTAAATAGAAACAATAAAAAGCAAATAACTTCTATTTCTTTTCTGATCCTAATTTTCTTTTGTTTATTATAGATTCTAACAACTTAAATATTGAATAATTGTATTATGTATTGTAATTTTTGTAGGGTTTCTGCACCATAATCATATAATAATGTACCAACTTTTGTGTCATCCCTGATTGTTCCAACTCATCAGGTCCTAGGCAGACTGGCAAATTGACTTAATTCATGAATACATTTTAAATATCTTTATCCTTCATTCTGTACAGTTTATTGATTCTCAGCCCAAATGTTATGTTTTTGCCTAAGTGAATTCCTTCCCAATTTTTCATGATTAACATCTTTTTCTCAATGTTATTGAGAGCCATTCTTGATAATTCCAAAGCACTAACTCTCTATCCTCCAAATACTTCACCTCTGAAAAGTGAATATCAAAATTTTCCTCATAAGAAAATCCAGAACTTTATAAATTCCAGATCATTTCTTCTTTTCCTTTTGTTTTTAATGAAGGAAAATAACATTCTTTTTTAAGTTTTTATGGTGGAGTGGAAACACAGTTACCTATTTGAACTGTAAACTTTTCATTCCAAAAAGTTTATTCAAATGCCAAATATGGTAAGGAGTTGCTTACTGGTCAGGGATTATGGCCAAGTGAGTACAATGATTGTCATGTCAGTGCTAACTTTTTTTTAAATTTAACTGATAAATATGAAGTGTCTGTTTCTAGCCTGAAAAGATCAGTCATCTATATATCTATAGATATTTTTTCTATCTATCAATCTTTCTCTCTCTCTCCCTAATACATACATATATATATATATATATATATATATATATATATATATATATAATTAGAGTCTCATTTTTCTTTAATTTCTTATTTTTTAATGCTGTCTGGTTTGAGTGACTCATTCTATATGCAACAATGGGAGGTCATTTCAGATAGAATTCTCAATAATACAACACATTCATAAATATTCTGTCAGATTATGCATCCATTCCTTAATTATATGATTGTTTGCTTCAGAAACAACATAGACAGTGAGTGAACAATGAGCTGCTAATCTCAATGGTTAAGAGCGATGCTATGTTGAAGCGGTTATCTTATTGGTCACAGGTTTGATTCCAGCAGGAGCCACATTTTTCTTTAATTGTTTATTCTATCCAAGTTGTCTATGCCAAGTGACTGATTCTCCATTTGATAATGGGAGGTCATTTCAAATAGAGATTCAAATAATATAACACATTCATAAATATATATGCATAATGTGTTATATTACTTCAAAACTCTATTTGAAATGATCTCCCGCTATTGCATAGTGAATGTATCATTTAGTCTTGATAGCATTTATATAATGAATGATTAAAGAGAACCGGGCTGCTGCAGGAATCGACCCTGCAACTGATAATCATATATTCACTATGTAGTTGCTGGAAATCATTTCAAATAGAGTTTAAAAGTAATATAATGCATTTATGATTTTTTCTGTCAGATCATGTATCCATTTCTTAATAATAATAATGATAATAATATATATATATATATATATATATATATATATATATATATATATATATATATATATATTGTCTAGAAAGGTTTATGGCTTCAAATACAAAGAGCGTAAAATAATTCTTTTGAATTTAATGTCATTATAATTGATTATTTCCAAATATGTATATTTATTAGAGTAATATGAAAATGTCAGATGGTCAGAAAGTTTGGGTGAACCGTATGGCTTGGGGATTCTCAAGTGATATTCACTGAGTGTGGTCCATGATTGTTGTTGGTTAGATATATGGATATTTATATACATGGCTAGCTATACAATTCACCCAAAACTCAGAAAAATTATGTCCAAATGAAATATCTGATATTGGTAGCACTCCCCAAAAATTGCTTCAGTAAAAGCTGAAATTTTACACCCCACCCTCCTGTTAGAAACTCAGGTGACCTTATTAACAAACTATAAAACATCCATGTCAAATTCTACTCAAACATCATCAGCAGCAGCAGCAACAGCAACAGCCTCTTTGCATCTATCATTGGATGTAGATCTTCCCCAAAATTTGCCAGACCTCTCTATCATGGGCATTGTGGAACCGGTACTTTCTGAAAATGTCTTGCTCGTCATGCCATCTTACTGTACGTTGACAACAATTTTGCATATAGTCTGGGGATCCATGTTATGAGTTGTGATGTCCACCAATTGTCTAACATTCTTGCCCAATGACCTGTCCATTGCCAGTTGAGTTTTCTAATAGTTTTCATGATATTTTGGACTCCTGTTTTTTCTCCAATATACTGTGCTGTCTTATGATCTTTCCATGTTAAGTTGAGCATGATTCTCTCTTGTGCACATTACATGGTTCTCAGTTTTGAGGATCAATCATTTTGTTAGGTTCCATGTTTCAGCTTCAAAGGTGACTATTAGGGGGGATGCATTGGCTGTATACCCTTCTTTTTAGGACTAGAGGGATTTTCTTGTTCTTGAAAGTTGGGCTTGCTCTACCATAAAC